>JANHFP010001920.1:254857-266738 GCA_032468135.1 Calamaria suluensis | reverse complement strand
ATAGATAGATAGAAGTATTATTGGTCAAGCGTGATTGGACACAAGGAATTTGTCATTGGTGCATATGCTCTCAGTGTACAAAAAAAGAAAAGATAACATTCATCAAGAATCATAAGGTACAACACTGAATGATAGAAATAGGGTACAGATAAGCAATCAAATCATACTAGGAAACAGTCAATATAGATTGTAAGGATACAGCAGCAAGTTAGAGTCATAAGTGGGAGGAGATGGGTGCTGGGAATGATGAGAAGATTAATAGTAATACAGACTTGGTAAACAGTTTGACAGTGTTGAGGGAATTATTTGTTTAACAGAGTGATGTCATTTTGGAAAAAAAACTTTGTGTCTAGTTCTGGTGTGCACCAATTCATGTTCAAATACTCAGAGTTGCCCAAAAGCGAAATGGGCTGCAAACAGATTTAACAAATAATAAATAAATGTTTAACAGAAGTTCAGTGGCTTTGCAATAGAATGTACTTACCCCAAAAAAGTTCTCATTTCATCTTGTAATCACTGGGTTCCTCTTTGTGTTTCCGATCAGTTGATTGACAATTGCATCTATAATTTAGGTTTCTTGGCAACAAAAAGTGGGGTAGATAAAAGCCTCAGTTGATTGGTTTCAATAGCAAGATATATATATATACAGTGATAATTAACAGTGATGTATGTAGTGGAATATTCTGGATGTTTATACTTTATGCAGTGCTGATCTGTCTTAAATGCTATAACTTTATGCAGTGCTGATCTGTCTTAAATGCTATAACTTTGCCTAATATTTTTATTACAAACCCAACCCCCATTTAGAAAACTGCTACTGCAGTTGCTCACTGCAAAAGAGGAAATGGACTTATTAAGGTGAATGGGCGGCCTCTGGAAATGATTGAACCCAGAACTCTCCAATACAAAGTAAGTGATATAAACTAATAACTGTTTCCTTTAGTTCTTTCCCCCTCTTTTTAAAAATGTACACTTCTGGTAAAAGGAGAGCAAAATTCAAATAGGTTTGAATTGTCCCTTAATAAATATACTTAGCATTTTTGTAAAATCATTTTATCTATGTTATTCAGAATCACTTGCATGTTTTACATGCATTTTTGGAGAACTAGGCAATAGTTATATTGATATTTGCTTGAATGACTTCTGTCAGTAGTACTGTTTAGACCTGGTATACAGTACTTTAGTGCTGGAATACAGTAATTGAAAGCTGTAAAGGACTGAAAGCAAATGAAATGGTTCTATTTGTTTCTATGTCATTGCAAGCAAGTTAATTGTAACACTTGGAGGAGTTTTTTAAGGATGCTGTGTTGGAATATAATGAAATAATTGGTTGAATTATTAAGATGGCAAGACACAAGTTTCTTAGATGAAAACTATTATAATTTCACTTGGTGATATAAAAGTAGTAAATTCAAAGAATACTGATAGCCTGTATTCTATAAATCTAATGTATGTTTATTCAGACATTTCTGCATTAAATGGGAAGCTTGTTTAGGACTAACTAAATGCTTTTCTCTGGCAGCTGCTTGAACCAGTACTTCTTTTGGGCAAAGAGCGCTTTGCAGGAGTTGACATAAGAGTCCGTGTGAAGGGTGGTGGTCATGTGGCCCAGATATACGGTATGAAAAGTTCACTTTACAGCAGAAAAAATGTGTCGGGTATCCAAATATAACAACATGTATACTTGTAAAATCTGTTGTCACCTGTATTAATAAGTTTCTAACTGGATATTTCTAGATATATTTTACTGGCCCCTAGCTAGATTGATTGATAGTCCACCTGATTTACAAGTTTAGAGAAGTCTGCTATATTGTATTTGGTGTTTTCCTCGGTAGCAGATTATTGCTATTTATCATTGTTTATACATATGTATAGATAGAAGAGAGCCAGTTTGGTCTAGAAATTAAAGTATCAGGTTAGAAAGCAGGAGACTATGACTTCTGCTTGAAACTTTACTTTTGAAAGTCAGCTGGGACACCTTGGACCAGTCACCCTCCACCCAACCCACTAGTTGTGGGGAAAATTGGAAGAAGGTGAGTTGAATATGTCTGCCACCTTGAGTTTTCTGTAGAAATAAAAGTGAGATACAAATAAATACTAATGTAAATCTGAAGTATTGTTCCAAAGACTCCACAGTTAAAATATCTGATTTAACTTTTCTAAGCAACATGAAGCATTTTGGTTTCAACTTAATATTTTATTTTACTTATTTTTTGTGCAGCAATTCGACAATCTATTTCCAAAGCACTGGTGGCTTATTACCAGAAATGTAAGTTTTCATTAACTTTATTTTTTGCTGCTTTTCATCCCATTCATATATACTTCCAATATTGACCATATAAATTAAGTGTTTCTTCAAAGATTTTATTTCTTGATGCTTCCTATAAGTTACTATTTATGAGCAATATTACAGGACATATTATAAACAATAGCTTCAAAGTCTAATGCAGATGTTTTATTTTTCTCAAGATGTTGATGAAGCTTCTAAGAAGGAAATAAAGGATATCCTCATCCAGTATGATAGGACCTTGTTAGTTGCTGATCCTCGACGTTGTGAGTCCAAGAAGTTTGGTGGACCTGGTGCTCGTGCACGTTACCAAAAATCCTATCGTTAAAAGGAAACCTTTTGTCTGTTTGAAATAAAGGATAAAATTTAATAAATAACATGTTTCTGAGAACTATATTTCAGTCTGTTTTTGTGATGTTTCAGGAGAATGCTTCACATGTATGATACAGAATGTGACCATGATTAGAGTCAGTGTTAAAATTATATTCGCTTATTTCAACTTCTGTCCTTTAGTGCATTCTTAAAGATTTACTCAACACGAATTATAATTAATTAGACATAAAAACAGTTTCCTAAAAATACAGTAAATTGGGTTAACACTTACATCTGGTGTGAATAAGAAATATATCCTATTTGGCTTCACTTCAGTTACATAGGCTTTTCTCAAAACTTGCAGACATTTTGGAACAAAATCAGTGGATGCTATAGATTGATCCTAAACTCAATAGCAAATATTTTTACCACAGTGTAACAAAGCATATATGGAATTCTGGACAGGATTCTATATCTACCAGATATTAGTTTGTGTTGTTAATAGATTTGCACACAAAAGTTGTCAGTCCTGCCTATAATTCCCTCTATAATGTAAAATCAGTATTTAAACTCATATATAAAATATATTTTAAAGCTGGGTCACCAACCTTTCGGAGCTCAGGGACCACTAAATTCATAACTTTAAAATCCATGGACAACTAATTTGCCTAATGACCGGTTCAACAGTCCAAACACTATTCAGATTACCATTTGTGCTGCTTCCTCCTTTTTCAGCAGGTGGCACTCCGTTTAAATTTCAGTCACATTTACCCAAATGTTTTCTTGATACTTCTTGTTTCCAGGAAATATGCAATAGGAAGCAGAATGATTTGTTATTTTTTTAATATGTAGATAAGTCCCATGTTTAAAAATATCTTCTCAGTAAAGTTTCTTCTGTTTAAAAGTTCATTATCTGTTGTTTATTCTCTTCATGCCAATCTGCTATTTATAAACAAAATGGAGATCTGTTCCTCTGTGTCTGTCTCACAGGGATGTCAAATCCCGCCTCCTCAAAATTCAAGAATTTTGTAGAAAAAATGGAAAATACAATAGAGGGCATGATGATTGGAGACCAGGATGTTCAGGAAGAAGAAACAAAACGGGAGGAGGACAGAGAAAAAGGATAAGGAGGAGATCATATTGAAAACAACAATGAGGGATCAATTAATCCAGGGGGACAAGATATTAAAAGACTTGGAAGATATATTTGAAATGGAAACGGCCCTCAGTAAAGTTATTAGAAAATAATGGAAGAAGGTAGGGATGAGAAGAACATTTAGATGGTACATCCAAGAAATAGAAATAGATGGATACTTAAGAGGAATGGGAGGCAAGTAAAAAAAAACCAGCAATTGAAATATTGAAATGGGCAAGAGACGATGGCTAGATGATTCCTTTGTTTATGGCTGACTTTCCTTTTCCCACTAGTTTCCTTTTTAAAGCATAGAAACTACAATATAAAGCAGGCATGAGATGATGGAAGGATGATAACGTTGCTGTTTCAAATAGCCTTTCCCTACCACTCCCTCTTTGTGCTCTTTCTCATTTTATTGTTCTTTTCTGTTTCTTTTTGTAGGCACAAGATATGATTGGAAGTTAGACAGGAAAGAAAAAGCTTTGGAATATAGGGTGATGATAAAAAAAATAGAGTAAGAGATAGAAATAAAGGGAATATTAATGTACTACACTCTTAATTGATAAAATGGAAGTAATGAGAAATATGTAGAATAATAACAATCGTTTGTAACCTAAGATAGTTGTGTATTGTAATGGAAATTTTATCGATTGAATGTAACAAAAATCCTTAAATTGTTCAGTTTTGTTTGTGTTAGAAGGTATGGTGCCCAAAAACCACATTGTGTACGTATTGATCTGAATAAATAAAAATAGTTTAAAAATAACAGTGGCAAAATTAAAATGAGAAAGGGGAACAATGGAAGATTATAATTTCATTGAAACCACGCGTTACTATTTGTACATATGTATTACAACAATTAATTATAACAAATTGATTACAACAAATATGATGAGTGGTATTTTATATGTAATAAATAGAGCAATATCAAGAATATGGAGATTGGCATAAAATAATATATTGAAATATTGATCAAGTATGGAAAGATTATAATGTAACAAAATATGTCTATTATTGTTAAATACCAAATATGAAGAATATTGTTTTATTGGTACTAAAAAACAAACCTGGTTTCATGCTGTTCATGCAATGATATGTTGAAAATAAAATAAAATGAAAAGAAGAAAAGAAACCCCTGAACTGAAAACTATTGGAAGCAGAAAAAATCCTGGAGGAAAGCAATAGAAAAATGCTTCAATTTGACTAAGAGAATAATAGGGATGTGTCAATTCTTTAGAGCTTAGAGAAGATTGTGATACCTAAGAGAATTCGTAGGTGGAGACAAAAACTTTATATATTTAATTAAACATTTAATTTCTCAACCATCCTAGTTTATTGTAAAAGGATAATTTCCTGTTTGAGAAAAATTACTAATGATGGCTATGAAACTAAAATGCCTTATTTGGTTTCACATTTTCCTAAATAATTTTGCATCTTAAGCATTGGGCTTCTCATACCCACCCAGTCACATGACCCACCAAGCCACACCCACGGAACCAGTAGGCAATTTTTTTTTAGATTTCACCACTGCTAACCACTGATAATAGAATTCTGCCACATTCCAGAACATTTCCTATCCATCTGAAAAGAAAAAAATGTTCATAATCTCAGTGTTCTGGGAATATTTATGCGGATACATTTGTGTATGCTGTATGTGTTAACTCTCAAAACAACTAGCTGAAGCCAAGATTCAGCCGGAGTCTTTAAGGAAGACAAGGCCTCACAGTCTTGAATTGTAGGGAGCATTACTTGGAACCATGACAGTATGCTTATATATGCTTTTAAAAGATGTGTTTTTAAGTGTGTAATGGAACAGAAGGTAGAAGATTTCAGCTGCTTAAGTTACACCATTGTTCAATAGTACCAAGTTTTTCCAACCATCAGCAGATACTTGTAATTGTATATAATAGACCATCCTGTTCCAGTTTTATTCCCATGGAAGATACTCTGTTTATATTAAAAAAAACAATACTGTTTTTGTTCCAGTTATAAATAAAATGGAAATGAAGAACTTCTAGATACACAGAGTTTCCTTGCTGTTCATTATTTTCTTTACTGTTTTTACCTGATGTAAGCTGCCCAAAATCATACTGAGTCAGTTGGCCTCTAAATCTTAGGAACGGTTTCCTTAATTGCTGGCATAAAACATTTTAAAGCACAGGAACAGAATGGCTTTTTATTTCCACACAGATGAGTTGGGAAGATAAAATGCTGCTCTTTGCTCATCTTTTTTCAGTGTTCTGTCAAAAAAGCAGCTAGCTAGGTTCCAAACATTTCTGCAATTGCTGCAATTGCTGACTAGTGAAGAAGGAATAGAAGAAACCAGAAAATTAGCTGAAGGAGCAAAATAATAGATTTGGTACTACATTCCTACAAGTGTTAGCAGATTCATATGTCTAAGTGAAGGAGCATCCTGTAATAATGTCAATATAGAAGGCTTTCTAATGCTCTTGTCAGATAGTAAAATATATTCCTATGTACTAAATTGATTCACTACTGAGTTTTCCACTTTGTTTCCATTTGAGTGTTGCCTTATAATTTGTTAATGAAATGTATCAAATGATGTCAAGTAATTGATAAGGATTTTCCACCAGAACTGATTTAAGCTTGATATCAGTTTAAAACAAAATTGATCTAAACTTTATTCTATTTCTACCTGTATATGATCAAATTAATGAAGAGCCATAGTAGTTTATTTCATCATGACTCTTGATTCCAAGGGAGACTATTCCATAAGGCAAAAGTGACTGGGAAAGCACCAAAATGTGATCCGTAGTATCCAGAAGCCTCTATAAAATAGTTAATATCAGAAAAGGAAATGTAAAAAGCAATCTCAAATTACCTCTTTGGTAGAGAGACTGGATTGGAAATGGCCAAAATACCATAATATTGGAATTTGTGAAGAATATTAGAATGTCAGAAAGAAAGAAAAAGCATCTGTTCTACTATAAAGAAAGACAGTGGATCCTGATTGCTAGAAGCTTCAAAGGTGACATGCAAAACGATATCTTAAGTATTGTGGCTTGCCAGGTCTACTCTCCCCAAGCATTATAAAGGATTGATTCAGTTCCACAGAGGAATAGGAGCGTAGGGGCTCATGTAACTAATACTGATACAGGTTGCCATGCATTGCTAATGAGAAAAGCCTGGCCAAAGCATCTGCAGCGTTTGCAAAGCTCAAAAGCTGTAGGGAGCAAGCTGGTTTCATTCCCCACCACTATCTAACATTTCACTTTATCGAACTGGAAAGAGCCTGCAAATGATAATGACTTTTAAAATGCCTTCCTAATTAAGGGCACCAATTTGGACAATATTTTTTTACCGTAAGCTGCTGCACTGAAATGAACCTAGTGAGAAAAATCAATTTCATGATACTGTGGCATATTTTGGTGGTTCACATTCTGTTTTTAACCTTCAAAGGTAGGTCTTTGTTTTGTTTTAAAATTAAGTATTGCTTGCTTAAAGACACTTATAAATATGTTCCTTATTTATTTTTCCCCTTATGGAAAAAGTAACAATTAGAAAAATAAAAAGTACTTAACTCTTTCTTTCAAACTAATTGTAATTATAATACTATTAAAAGAGCTTCTAAGATATTCTTTGGATTAAAAACAAGACCTGTGATGTTTACTAAGAACTACATCCTATTGTGTCCAAAAGGTCCTACTAATAGATTGTATTCCACTTGTGCAACTATTCTCCTTAGCACTTTTTTCCCCTCATAGTAGCTAGAAACTACTTAACTGCAATGTGTTGGCAAGTCAGCATAAATGTTTAATTAGTAATAGCATTCTATGGATTATTCTGTCATTCTTATGTGTTTTGGTGGTTGAAAGAGTATTTAACAATCTGTTTTGAATTTTTTTTTAATTTTAATAACTGAACTCCAATAAAAGGCTTCCTTTAGAGCTCAGATTAATAATATAGATTTCAGAAGAGTGTAAGAGAGAAATAATGATTTTCACTATTCTTATACAATAGAGTCTATCTGTGAATTACATCTTCTGGAAAGAACTGCAAGGTGAGTTTGAATTCCTGTTTGTTGATAACAACACATTCATGTTGGGGAATACAACACTGTACTAATATTTAGAAGTTTAAGAATTTTTTTAAAAATCTAAGCAAAGCTGTTTTAAACAACTTTTCAATAACTTCAGTGTTTTTCAAAGCATGAGCTATCAGAGGATTGCCTAAAATATTTGCATAATGTACACAACAAATTTATAATTTCAGAAATCCTTATAGGGCACATACTTTTTACATTTGAAAGACGATGGTTTTGAGATACTGCTTGGAAACGGAGAAATCCAATTTAGGAAAAGTCTTAATTGTATTAGCATGTTTTGAGAAAATTTAGGCATTTTCTGTTAATCCTTATTTAATATGGATCCCAGAAATCAAGCACAGGATCCCTTAGCTGTTGCCTTAGATTCATTTATGTTTCTTAAACTTTTTTTTTACTCAGGGCCGTTTCCCATTTTTAAAAAATGATGGAGGAGTCCCTCATAGTAGCTAGAAACTAGAAGAGCTTCTGTTTTTATGCATTGTATTTATTTACAATTGTCATATTAAAAAGAAAATTGATGCATTTGTTGTTTTTCATGACTGATGGGATTTTAATATTGTATTATTTTTTAACATAGAATGGCAAATAGCTTTGATTTTGCAAACCTGCAAGGGGTTCTAGGACCACATTTTAACACTGCCTTAGGTAATGTATGTCTAGCTTGGTACCCTGTTTTCCCCAAAATAACACATCCTCTTATAATAAGCCAAATCAGGCTTTTGAGTGCATGGCAATAAGGCCAAGCACTTATTTCAGGTTTCAAAAAATATAAGGGTCTTATTTTAGGGAAAACACGGTATCATACAAATGTGTTGAAGTTGCAACTGCCAAAAATCCCAGGTCACAAATGCAATACTATGATAAATGTATTGATGATAAAGATGGGAGGGAGGAAGGGAGGGAGGGAAGGAAGAACTTGAATATAAAATATTATAAAAGCCAGCCAGTTAATATGCTCAGTAGGTCTAAGCAATAAAGTTAAAATAAGTAAATAGTGAAAATAAGTGGTTATTTTTCATAGCAAATTAAAAAAGGGATTTTATGATAATTAATTTACATATTAGAGAATGTGAACTTCAATATTTGGGCAGATTACCTATTTTCTTCTATAGCAATTCATAAAACAAATTTACATTTTTGTCAGCATTTTCATTACAATACCAACTGCACAAAAGCAAAATCAGGAAGATTATGCTTAGATTACTGATTCTTACCTTGTTCATATCTAATAAGAGCAGCTTGATTTTAGATTTGAATCACTTATTGGATCTTTCAGATTATTTTGTCATTGTGCTGATCCCATTATTAATCTTATTATTAGCCCCATTATTACCATGAAACCTATGCTTTCCTAAGATTAGGGGTGATAATTGTTCTAATATTAATAACAAATAGGACTACCCAAATTAAGCAATCTTGACTTATCATGAAAAGTTAAATAGGGCTGGACCTAATTATTATTTTGATTGGAGATCAATAGGAAATGCAACCAATTAACATAGGTAGTTGAAAATTATATCCTGGAGATTTGGGGCTATTTCCATATTGTTGCTAAGAAAAGTAAATGGAAATGTTCATGGTCCTAAGTAACTAAAATTGACTCAAGGGAGTCTTTTACCTTTATCTTAGTGGTAGTTATACTACAGGTCAACTTACAACCATTCATTTAGTGAAGTTACAACAGTACTAAAAAAGTAACTTTTGGCAATTTTTCATACTTATAATTGTAGCATCACCATGGTCACATGATCAACATTTGTACATTTGGCAACTGGCATGTATTTATGACAGTTGTACTGTACTGTTGTCATATGATTTGTAACAGTCCCAGCAGGCTTTTGACAAGCAAAGTCAATGGGGAAAGCTAGATTCACTTAATGACTGCATGATTCACTTAACAGTGTGGCAAAAATGTCATAAAATGGAGCACAATTCACTTAATTGCCTTGCTAAGAAACCAAAATTTTGAGCTCAATTATGTTTGTAAATTGAGTACTAACTTTAAGGATTTTTTGGAAAGGAATTCCTACCAAATCATTCATAAGATAAAATTTTGTTGCAAGTTACATATCTAGAGAACCAACTACAGAGAAGAATTGAATTGCATTAGTTAATGTATGCAAATTGCTGGTATGAGTTCTGAATGTGTTGTGTGCTTATAGCACTGACAATGATAATAATTTATTCAGTCAATGACCAGCAAAATTCCCTCCACAAAAAAAAACACCACCACCACAGTACAATCAAGTAGATGAGATAAATACTAGCATAACAATGTTAAAATAACACATAGAAATGTGACATAAACTGCTATAATGGTACATGAATTAGATATGCAAGTGTAAATCTAAAATATTAAAGGCTATGAGGTTTTATATATATATATATATATATATATACATACATATTGTCTAAAAACAAAATAGCTAGGATGTGTTAAATCTAAAGTGATCAATAAATAAGAAATGATTATTTCCTAACTAGTTAAGCCTTATTTTCATTGTGGCAACACAGAATTTGGCTAATGTACAGATGGTAGTTTCATAGATAGATAGTTTCAAATCTTCTAGAAGATGGGTCACACAGAGTGGTCTTCCTGGAAATTTATATTTTAGGGGCAGAATGTAAGCAGTCCTGATATCCCTGCAGAGCTTAAAATGTAGTAGTAAATGACCCTGAATTTCAGTGAGCTAATGAACTTCAACATCACTGATTGTCATTCTGACCCATTGCCTTTTCCAATGTTAATGAAACTATTCCATTTCCTTTTTTATTTCTTTTCAATTATTAAATGTATCCAACTCTTACTGTTTTTCTATGGAGAGTAGTATTTCTAACTATAATTAATGCCCATGAGCAAAAGATTGGTATCTCTTATACGTGTAAGAGGGGATGAAAAGGGAAACAAACTTGCACATTAACTGTTTCTTAAAAAAAGAGAGGCTTAGCTGAAGAAAGGTGTCTTTGATGAAGTGAGATAAATCAGAATGAAGCCCCTCTCCCATGGGAATCTATTTATTCACAACCTTTGATTATACAGGATTCTCTTTGTTTTCTTCCAGGAATGAATTTACTGTAGTTCCTCAAAAAGGAGATCTCTTAGCAGCTGAGGTAGGCTATACCTCAAAAGGAAGAAGAGAAAAGACACATACACACACACACACACACAAACTTGCCAAGAAAGGGTGTTTGCTATCCCTACAATGAAGTCTTTGTAAAACAGAATGGAAATGTGAATATCACAGCAGGAAAGAGTGGAGTAGTTTTTCCATACTGTACCTATTTTCCTGCAATTCTCAAAATGCAAACCTATGTTTAATTCATTCATTCTTTGTAAATAGCTTATTAAATTAATCACCCGAATGCACTAAGTGATGCACACATAAAATAGGGAGAAAAAAAGCATCTTTCATGTTATTTATTTTGTGAGAGTAGACAAAAAGGAATTTTGTTGGTGCTTTGCAAAATACATAATTGGGAAACCGTAGATGAGCTCTCTTTCAGATGCAACAGGTCTGTCTCTTCCACAATAGATGTCCGCAAACAAATGTTATACTTGTGAAAAATCTTCTCGCTATATAAGCGTCTCATTTAATCTGAAATACAGTGGATACAAAAAGTCTATACACTCCTGTTAAATGCCAGGTTTTTGATATGTAAAAAAAAACTAGACCAAGATTAATCACTTCAGAATTCTGTCCACCCTTTAACATATAAGCTGTATAAAGGGGGGGGATAACAATTAAAAAAAACTTACGATAATGTGGTTGCATAAAGATACACACCAATGAATACTTTGTTCAGTGCCATTTTGGTTTTATGACTGCATTTAATCATTAGGGGTAGGAATCTTTCAGCATGGCACATCTTGTGTTGGGAGTCTGCTCACTGTTCCTTGCAATAGGACTCCAAATCTATCAGAGAGGGAGGGCATCTCCTGTGCAAAGCCCTCCTTAGGTTACCCAATAATTTTTTATTTTTTTTTTGCAAAAATGTTTTATTGATTTATAATTTTTTCAAAAGGGTAGGGTTAATGGGGTACATAAATTTTCAATAAACAGCAAAGCGAGTCATGCTTATA
>JANHFP010001920.1:200877-212817 GCA_032468135.1 Calamaria suluensis | reverse complement strand
TTAATTGTTGTAAATCAAGGACAACTTGTATACATCTGACAGACTGTAATCCCTTAAAATTATGCTATAACTATTTTTTTTTTGCTGTCAAGTGGCCAGAATGTTTCTTAGTATCATTATCCTTGCTTATTCCCTTGTGGAGATATTTTTACAATGAATACAGTTATAGTTGAAAAGAGCAGATTAATTTAAAGCATTTTATGTATTATTGAGATTTGAATATCTATATAGCTTTCCAGAGGTCCTTTCTGAAATCCAATTACTCTCCACCCTTTTTTTTTTGTGTGGGGGGGGGGAATAAATGTTATTAAGTATTAGATATATTCAGTAGAATATAAGTCTCTAATTGTAAAATGTATTTTTAAATTAAAATGATTCCAGCTTTGAATGACATCTTGTTACAAACTATTATAAAACTTTGATTTTCAAAAAAAAAATTGAAAGAAAATGAACAAATGCTATTATACATTTTTTCTGTTTTTGTCTGAAAACCATCAAGAGAGAATGCACTTACACACAGAAATACGTTAATATTTAACCTATTAATAATAAATACAGATTTAGGTAATTTTGGGAATGGGTTTTGCTGAAAATATCTACTGTAGATTTACAGTACTGTAGATATTATCTACAGTAGATAATATCTACTGTACATTTACTTATTAGCGGACATGAAGAATATACTAAGTTCCTTTTTCTCCTCATCCTAGATTTAATTTTATGAAACACTGCATGGTACAATCTTAATTCCTGAACTTGTTAGTATGAAGATACTAACATTTCCTGGCATTGCGAATATAGTAAACAAAGAAGCCAATTTTGTCATCTATGCAATTAATACCTCTTGGAGGGTAGATTTGCTTAATGTATATATTTCTTAAATAGCAGGATTCCACTTATAATTTTTATGGGTTTATGTGGGAAATAGGGCCATATGGATGTAAATGTGCATATAAAGCTACCTATCTACTAGTATGTCTCTGATAATGACATGAGCTTATTTGGTTGTTAGTGCCAGGTAAACTCCTCACTGGGAATAAGGTAACTAAAACTCCTGACTTGGGGATGATGTTACCTAGTTCCCATGGGAATGAGATCTAATTCCCACAAACAGGATGCCCATAGGGATTGGAGGAACTGTCCAGAAGACCCCACCAATGACAATGCTGTATCTGTGCCCTCAATTTCTTCCTTCTGTAACTCTATAAAACCTCAATAAACCTGCTGTTTAGGCAGACATCTTTGCCACACTGCAATGACTTGCATCTGATTCCAACAATCCATCCTCCTAGAAATTATGGGGATTATGCTTCAGATCATCTGGAAGATTTCCCTTATGGGAGAGAAGTTGTTCTAAGGGAAGCCTTAATTTCATAACTACACAGCAAAGAGTATCACAAAGCTCTAAGTACTGTTAAAAGGATATTTGTAGCTAAGTTTTCCATGCTAACTGAATAATGATATTTAACATACCATGGACCAAACAACACAAAGGAGAGTAGATTTCTCCTCCTTGCTGCAAGTCTTATTGTAATATCTGATATCTGATACAAGTGAAACAATTTTCTATATGAATGATGAAAATCAATGCACAGTACATACAGAGTACACTGTAGAACATCTGAAAAACACAATGTTTATCTAATGCATAATTGCTTGAAACAATAATCTGGGGGAGAGAATATACTGTATACAAACTTCTGCATTTTTCCCTCATGTCTCTTTATTACAAATTATATCCTTGGCTATATTTTGTATGTTTTTCAGGAGTTGATTTATTGTTAATTTGTTATTGAACTTATGAATGGTGTAAACCTATTGGAGCAGCAAATTTTAAGCAAAAGTTTTTAGAAGAACAAGGCCCTAATTACAATTTCCAATTGATTATTTTGGATGCAATTATGAAGAAAACATTTAATTGAGGATTAAAAAAAGCAAAACAATGTTTTGTTTTTAAAACAAAACAGTAAACAACTATTTTTCCAAGTTAAATGTTTTCATTGAGTGTGGCAAAATAAATACAAAAATAGTACCAATGGGTTCCTTAGGTGCAATCCCAAAACTTCTAGAGTACCACTTGAACATCATTGGCACTGACAAAAATCACCATCAATCAATTGCAAAAGGCAGCTTTACTTGGAAAAGCTTATTTCCTGTGACAAAATCTTTAACACTGTGAAACAACATCTGCCTATTCCAGGTTTTTATGAAGGACTCAATAGGTGGATAAAAATGCCAAATGCAGTTAAACATCTGACTGACTATGCAACTTGACTATTATGGTTAATAGTCATACTTTATTTCTTTTTCATTAGTGTGCAAGTCCAAATGAAACCAACAAACAATGTGAAGTTCATCAGAGCAAGTTCCCCTATGCCAAAAGAGAATGTTCAGTTTTATATAGTGATGTTTTTGCCTCTTGCCGTAATGTGGTAAGTAAACATTTTTATAGTTTCTGAAACTGAGCAGGACAGTTTGTAACTCAACAATTAACATAGCAATAATCTTGTTTCTCCTTTGAACTTTCTAATGTCACACTGATATATTTTTGCAGATATCTATACCCTAAGATACAGAATATATTTTAGATGAGATTACATTATACTAATTTTAAATTATCTCTTGTTTCCTGATGGATTTTATGCCTTTACATGATCCCCCTTTTTTTTTTTTGCTGTGCCAAGATGTGTTATAGTGTCCTTAGTTTTGGTTGCTCTAGCAGCATCCTGTATTGTTTTTTATTGTGGATCTCCTGAAGGTTTATAATGTCCATTCCTAATTTATTTAATTTGAAAAAGGTCTGTGTTCTTTACATTATCCCATAATATTATTTTTCTCCATATTTTCCAGATCGATGTAACATCATTTGTGAAAAACTGTCATACAGATACGTGCAATTGTAACCTTGGTGGAGACTGTGAATGTCTGTGCACTAGCATTGCAGCTTACGCTCACAAATGTTGCCAGCAGGGGGCAATAATTCATTGGCGATCTCCTTCTCTCTGTCGTATGTTAAGCTTTTTGTTATTTTACTAAGTATAATGCTTGTAAATAATGCAGATTATTTCATACAGTGTTTTCCATTAAGTCATAGCAGTTCAATGTTCTAGAATATATATGTAGATGGTGATAGTAGAAAGCATAGCATAAGATTTTTTAAATCTAATGTACGTTTTTTATAATTTTGCTTTTATGTTAATCATTACAGCTTTTACAACCAAATTTTCCTAACTCCCAGATTCTCTCACTCTCTCCCTTCCAAATCAAATGAAATGAAGCCATGCTAATTAATTCCATCTTCAACATCACATGGATCATTTAGTTGATCCTTCAGCCATCGACCCATAAGGAAATATCTTCAGGCAGGGAAGCTTTCCTATTTATAAACTGCATACTTGGAGGGCCTCATGTGACAAGAACCATAGTAATGTAAACTATAAGCATCCATCTACTAATATATTTTTTATATATTACTCATTTTTGAAAGAACACTTTCTCCTTTTGCGCTGGCTATTGACTGTGGATGAAAATGTAAATGTATGTAAATGTATATGGACTTGTTTTTATTTTGCAGTTCAGAAAAGGCTAATCATAGGTACTGTATGTGTACAGTAATAAAATAAATCTTCATAACTAGTGGCTCTATGTTGATACATTTTCTTGTATTACTGATAAAACTGAGTAAATACTTAGGTCAGTAAAGGGCTTAATTAAATGGCGTAAAATAGCTTTTTGTGAATTCTAATTGAATGTAAATAATCAATCACAAATTCTGTTACTGTTGTCTACTATGTGTACTATTATATTTTTCTTTTTTCTAGCTTACGATTGTGATTATTACAACCAAGGTATGCATTTTTCTCATATTAGGTACAAATACATGAATCAGATAGACTTATCCTTTTTATTGAATAAGTAGGTTGCATTTGAAAATTATTTCAAGTTGCAGAAATAAAAGGGTCATATTCCCTATGGGATAATGAGTACAATTTGATGTTAACATTTTGATTATTAATGCAAATAAATGTAGATATTTTGTTGTTGCTCTGTTTCTAAGAAGATACAGATACAAATATATTCAGGGACAACTGCTGTCTAGGACATGGGCAAAATAACTGGCAATAGGCAGAATGTATTTAAAATACAAAGCAAATTTCTTTTTAGGTCTTTTCTATACCATTTAATGACAATATTTTCTTTGCTTTTTAACCATATGGAAGTGAAATCTCTTGAATTATGTCTTTGTTCTAATGCAGGGCTTAATAGAAGGTTTTCTCTAATTTGTTCTTTAGTTTTAGAAAACATTTTAGTAGTATTCTTGCTGTAAAAGTGAGAGTAAATCAGTTACTTAACCAATGGAAAGAAACTGAAATTGGGTCACCTTCAAATAAATATTGGGAGAGGCAATTGATAAATTAGTTATCACTACTTCCCAAAATTGGCTGATACTGTAAGAAATGTGATTCTAGTATTGTTTTTCTGAATGGTGAAAATCAAAGGGTTTATTTAATGCAGAAGAGCATATTGGGATGATATACTAGCTATATAAATTATTGTCTGGAATGATTATGAGAACTCAAGCTATAAGATACAGTAGTCATCCAGATTTTGGGAGTTCTACTTTTATGTCTATTTTGCTTTTAATTCATTTCAACAAGTTTCTGTACTTTCAAATGGCTTGTTATTCTTCCCAGATGACTAGTTTTCCTATTACTAATTTACATTGTAATTTTTGTACTTCCAGAACTTGGGAAAGGGCCTTATATTTTGACCAGTTATGGACAGAATGATACAGTTATTGGAATCAATGTTAACAGCAAAAAGATTTTTCCTTTATCTAGAAACAATCTCCAAGAAAAAGTATACTATAATTTTATGCTAACTCCTGGACTTTACAAAGATAAAATTCTATGTGAGTATTTACTTCTGATCCAATATAATTAAATTCTAGGTTTTCTACCTGCAAAAGGATTAAATTTACTGCACTAGATTGTGTTCTTTTAAACATACTTCCTAAACTGGATTAAATGTTATTGTAATAGACTGGATAAAAAAAAGCTTTGACAGCAATGAGAGACATTTTTCTATTTCCACAGTTAAAGCTATAAGAAGGTTCACATTGTATGGAGCTGATATCAAAGTGCACTGTCTGGGCATTGAGCGATTAAAAGCATTTCTTGTGAAATACTCCATAGGCAGCCTTTTTCACCTGCTTTCTTTCCAGCAATATCCAGTATAAATCTCTAAAGCAAAGTATGATCACAGATCACAGTTCGGATATTCTGGCTGTAGAGTCTTTGTACTCTTATGAAGGGCCCCTGAATTTGTTCCTTGAGCTACAGCAGTAAATACTATTCCTATTGATGGGTGGTTTAAAAATGTACTTTTAAAGACAATAAAAATATTGTCAGATGGGCAAAAATATCCTTGCTGGCATCAGGCTCATCAGATATTTGGAAGTGGAACACATTATGTTGCTTGTACCTTTTCTAATATTACTTTGATCTGTGCAATTTAGCTTGTTCCTCTGAATTATATATTATTTATTCATTCATATGTATACTTAAATGCTGCTGTAATATGTATTAAACCTTTTATATGTTGCTATGAATTTTGTTTTTTCCTGTCAGCTTCATCTCTGATTTCACTTGAGTGTGCAGAAAGGCCAAACTACTTTCTTTATGTACACAATGATAGCAGCATTTTCTTAGCACAGTGGGATGCAAGTTTGTCATTTCGTAGAAGAACAACTTTTATCCATCACCAAGGACTTTGGATTGCTAGTTATAGTACATTTGAACTGCACAGCAAAAGAGGTTTCTTCCTTATACTTAGCACTTCAGCAGTGAAAATCTCAAAGTTTGATGGTTCTGAAGAATTCAAAAGCTTAAGCAGCTTCAGTATTGAGGGTGAGTTACACATCATGATATATGGGAGATGCTGTCAATAAATCCCTATGTGGCAAAAACCTATGACTTTTACCAACCATAGTTTCTTTGGAATTATACTGTATGTATATGTGTGTGTGATTATATCTAGAATAGATTTATTCAGTAGATTTTAGGTGAATATAATTATATACAATTATAAATTTTGTTTATAGGATTCAGTTGCATTTATTTGGAAGAACAATTTCATAAATATTTATTGCATTTATTTCAACTTAAATATTCTTTAGAATCATACAGTGGCCTACATTCCCAAATACATTTACAATATATGATTTCATAAAAGAC
This sequence comes from Calamaria suluensis, assembly GCA_032468135.1. Lineage (NCBI taxonomy): Eukaryota > Metazoa > Chordata > Lepidosauria > Squamata > Calamariidae > Calamaria > Calamaria suluensis. The sequence continues at coordinate 206,581 of JANHFP010001920.1, read as the reverse complement.
TAAAAACACTAGAAGTGCATATGTAACACTATATTTGTCTGAAGTGAGGAAGGGGGCAGACAAGTATTGCATTTTTCAGTAGGGAAAGGCTGGAGGGATACATTTAGAGTAAATTCATTCACAGTATTTCTTCCAGCTTCAGCTATTGGTTTATAGAGAGAAATGTATCATTTACAAAATGATTTTAAAATTTCTTAGAACTCCATTCAGCAATACCTTACAGGAGGATGTGTGAATGGAGATATGAACCTTGCACAAATCCTTGTGTTAAAACATGCAATGATCCTGAAGGAACAGCATGCAAATTTCTTCCACCGTGAGTAAAAGGAATATTTATTGTAACACTCAGTATTATTTCCCACTTTAGTTAAGAAATTCTTTAGAATGATAATTCTAAATCACATTCAAGTACCCTGTTTCCCCAAAAATAAGACATCCCCTGATAATAAGCTCAATCGGGCTTTTGAGCGCATGACACTAAGGCAAAGTGCTTATTTCAGGGTTCAAAAAATATAAGACAGAGTCTTATTTTAGGGGAAACACAGTATTTTGAGTTCTGGATAATTTAGATGGGAAAAATAATTGCTTGTATTGTATTTTTCTTTAATCTTTTATTGTAGGGTTGAAGGATGCTTACCATATTGTCCAAAAGTTATGATCCTAGATGAAGTCACACTTAAATGTGTTTATCCAGAAGATTGTAAGTGTCCTTTATATAATGTTCTTGCATTGTCATAACTCACAACATTATTCATTCATTCATTTTTTTTGGAGAGGGGGCTGTGGTAATTAAGAGATATTGACTCACAATTATAGCAGAAATACTCCATCCAGAGTACAATTACCTATTAATAAATATAGACAGTATTCAAAATTAAACCACAGATAAAATAACTGAACAACCAACCAAAAAACACTGATGGATTTCAAGGAACAAAGGTTTGATAACATTGATGCCATCCTAGACGTACAACATTTGTAAGGCTTTATTACATTTGTTGCTGCAGATTGCATCATTATTTGCTTGTAGACATGTGAAAATAAGGTGTATTACTACTACTACCACTAATAATAAGCATTTATGAAGCTATTATCTACTTTTATTTATTTATCTATCAAATTTAGAGCCTGCCCATCTGATTCACAGAGCGATTCTGAGTTTATTGTCTCAGAGAACAGGTATACTGTTCATGAAAATTAGGACAGTGGGACAGTGACACCAGATTACAATTCTCATTATCCATGGTCTTTTCAAAATCAAATAGTGTAATACTTTTTTCCTCCCCAGGCATTTCTGTGAAACCAACAGAATCTTCATTTGGAACCAAACCAGTTAGAACAAACTCTACGATATTAAGTTCCCAGATAACGAATGTATCAGAAATATTTTCTCAAGTGCCACTTACACTGGTTATTGAAGAGACTGAGCCAATTTATGTTAACTTATCTACCAAAATCACAACTGAACCAACAACTGCCAAAGATGCTTATCCAATAATGGTATCTCAGTCAAGCATGCATTTACCTGATTTATCACCAGGTTCAGAATTATTTTCTGAAGAGAGCTACAACACAACTACCCCACCTATGCTGCTTAGATCTCTGTCAACAACTTTACCAACTACTTATGAAGCTCCAATGATTAGTGTAAAAACAATATCCTACAATAAAACTTACAATTTATCTTCATCAATTAACCCTGCACCTACTGCTATTCTATCAGTGACTGCTATTCCTTTAATAACTAAGTCAACTACACTATTGGAAGTTGCAGTTCCTTCTTCAATGGTAGCTAGAACTCTTCCAACTTCCACAACACTGACAGATTTACCTTTAACACAAACGTTTGCTGTAACTGCAGGAATTGGTTCTTATCTGTCTACATTAACAGCTATGCCTCCAGTTCATGTATCTATTGCTACCAGTAGATTTACTCCATTTGCATCAAATCATAGTATTTCAGAGTCAGACTCAGTGACTATTCAACCAGATTTGAAATTGATAAATAAAACATTAATGCCTGCATCTGTATCATCACAAAACATACCTCTGACACCTGAACATATTGGTTCCTTAACCACAAAACATTTTTCTACTGTTGCTGATGTAGTTAGTAAAATGACTTCAGTTGTGACACAACGTCCCATGAAATCATCTTTTAGTCTCCTAATAACCCACACAACATCAACTTTAATGCCTCCTCCAATTACATCTCAAAGGCCCAAAGGAACTGGGGAAGTGACACTTATTTCAAAGAGCTTTCATTTAAGGCCTTCCACAGTGTCTCTTCTAGCAGTTCTTCAGACTACCAAATCATCTGAAACAAGTTCAGTTTCAGCAGAAAGTAAACATGTGTTGCACGCAGATTCATCTGCAAGTCCAACTGATTTTATAACTTTGTCAGAGTTTAATGATACCAGGGTGCCAAGTAGCATTCCTATTAAGATTTCACAGGATGAAACACAAATAACTTATGAACCATTTGATTCATATCCAGAATCAGAAATTTCATCAACAGTCAAAAGTGTTGATACTTTTACTACTTCATCTTCAGAAACCTCTTTTAAAATGTTGACAACAAGAACTTCCACTCCTCAGATTTCTGTTACAGGATTACATTCTGGAAGTTTATCAACAGTTCCCATCACTTCTGCTTTAGTGCCAACTAGCACTGATATAAAAATGCCTGCTATATTGCTAAATGATGAGTTGAGCTCAACAAATTCAACTTTAATTCCAAATCTTTCCACTATACATACTATGTCTTCAGTTTCTTTGACCACTTTTGATGGCGCAGCCATGACTTTGGGAACAAGAAGGCCTTCTTTGACTTCTTCAGTGGATAGGAGAACTTTATCTTCCTTAACAGGTGCTCAGTCTGCAGAACCAGCAATGGAATCAGCTTTGACTCTGGGCAAGCTTTGGAATATTACATCAACCCCACAAGATATTGAAAAGTACTCAACAAGCCCCTCAGAAAATGTATTAGTTTCTTCTGCTGGCACAATAGCTCCTCACAAAATTGATGAAGTTACTGAATTTTCTCCTATAAGTTTTGATTTTCACACAACTACTACTTCAGTCCCTGTTCCTGCTGTTTCCCAAGCACCCATTTATGTTCCGAATATTACTGCCATTACACCTAAACCGTGCAAAGACTCTCTACAAACCATGCCCTTAGAAATGGACAAAGTTTCAGACTGGGTCAAAACAGCAATAACCCAGGCTTCAAAATTTCAAAATATAACAAGCACTTTGCATGCTTTAAAAAGTAATAAAACCTCAGAGGAAAATATCACAACATATGCAAGCACTGATCAGCCAGCTTTACTACCAGTTCAGATGACTCTATCTTCTAGTCAAAGCGGCACAACTTCAATAAAACCAATTTCTTTCTCTGAGGTGACAGATATAACATTTGATCAGTCTAGGATTCCATCAACAAAATCTTACTACAGTGTGACTAAACCAGAGGAAGTAAGTATCATCAGTGTACAGAATTTCACAATAACAGATTCATCTCAAGTCACTGCAAAACTTGTGGAAGCCCAACCCACAGAGGCTGAAGTTAAAATGATGACAACAAAGAGTGATGAACACACTTCATTTGGCACAATAATACATACACTTATATCTGTGGCATCTTCAGAATGCACGGTAAAGATATTTTTGCTTTCTTTTTTGTTTTACTTTTACTTTTTACTTCTATATTTTTAAAATATTCCTGTTTTATTGGAGAGATTTCCAGTGTTTTCAGGCCATGGAACCTGTTAACTAAAAAAAACAATAACCCTGGAATTCTTGATTAAGAGGGGTGGGGCTTCCGAATGCCAGATGACAACCCCCACTTTTTCCACTGTTCCTAAATCCTCTCTGCAAGGTCACCCAGCTGACTTTGTGTTAAGGCTGGACTAGAACTCAGTCTTTAGGTTTACAGTCCAGTGCTTTAAGCCAATACACTAAACTGGCTCTCAAGATGTGTTTGCATATTTCTTAATTATAAAATGGTTCAGTGGTAAATACATCCTTTATGATTATCCCTTAATAGCACATTTACCTTATAACTATCATAAGTAATAAAATTAGTCCTATTAGAGCTAACCATCACATGCCAACCTAAAGGATCATATCAATCCCAATGATCTATATTTATAAACCTATATATTTCTGAGGTTTTATGGTAAATGTTTATTGAAAACATTTAGACTGCAGTAGTCAGAATTTCAATAGGTATATAATCACATTTTTATACTAAAAGATCCTGCTGATTTTGGTACACAAATTATGTTGTCATATGTCAATAACTCATTTTTTCCCCTCATCATGGAAAAGCCAAGGTACCTTGATCCTATAGACAAATGTAGCCAGTTTGTCTGCATTAACATGGAATGGATGTTGTACAATATTTCAAGGAACTGCCATAAGAACATAGAGAAACCTGACTGTGGTTTTCGAGGGATGCCAATTCAAAAGAACGGTGACAGATGCTGTCCTGAATGGGAATGTCCTTGTAAGTCTTGGCATGGTTATATTGGATTATATATAAAACAGAGAATCCTAAACTTGCATTTGAAATATTACAGGAAAATTATGCCAAGAAGATCCTAGAATGCCAATTTTATTTTATTTAAAAAAAATTATATGCTGCCATCTCACTGTTAAAGCTTCTCAGGGTAACATAAATGTACATCTTGTTTTAACTGTTTGCATTGTTTTTATTTCTCATTTACTGAAATTTATTTTTCAGTATTGTCAGACAACTGACTTGATATATAACCTTGCCCAACACATGCATTTTTCATTAGCAGAATAAGATATGAAAGTCTGGATTGAAATAACTTATTTGCACATTGCTATATTTGCACAGAATGACAAATCAGCTCTTTGATTTACCAGTGAAAGCAGAATTCCAGTGCTGGCTGGTCTGATCAATTCTGCTGATTACCACTAAATGCAATTGTAGCTAAGTCAGACAATCCATTCTGTGTCGTGTCTGATGCATAGGTGTATTTTTACATAGTTTATAAAGTACCATTTTCATTAGTACAAAATATTGCAAATTGATTTTAGTATATTGAAATCATAGAGTACTTCTAAGCAAATACAGATAGCAGATGGTTTCTTAAACAATTTTTAAATTATTTCTAAATTCAATGCAATTGTAATTGATTCAGTGTATAGCTCCAGATTGAAAGAGGCCTTTCATCAAATTAATGAAACTTCATTAATTGTAATTTCTTCCTTAGGTCAGTGTTCTATCCTCTCTGAACTGAGTGTCATTACATTTGATGGAAATAATGTAGCACTATACAAAGTAGCATCCTATATTTTAGTCAAGTTACCTACCGAAATTATTGTGGCTCATATTGAAAAGTGCCTGGCTAATCAGGTAGGAACCTTACATAATACCTTGCAGTAATTAGCATTTCATACTTTAAACGCTAAAGATAAAAACTTTTTAAAAGACATTGTAAACTTTTTACAATGCTTTGAAAATTGCATTGCATTTGGGTTTCTATATTTGTAAAAACATTTCGTAACATAAATATTAAAAAGTATGTTTCACTTATATATTATAGCTGAAATATATTGTTAATGATTCTAGGCGGGAAGTGTCATCTCGTTTATTCACAGACACAACATCAAGACAGCATTCTGCACAAACCGAAAAATATCCACCATCCTAAGAAACCCCAAAGACAAA
>JANHFP010001920.1:141376-151583 GCA_032468135.1 Calamaria suluensis | reverse complement strand
ACCCTACAATTTCATTGCCTAAATGTACAGTCTAGCAAATGGGGGGGGGGGCAAACCTGATTATTTTGCCCTGTGGGGCGGGGGTGGGCATGGTCTGCATGGGCCGGATCCAGCCTGTGGGCCACATGTTTGACATGTCTGATCTAGCAGCATAGTTATAAGCTGCCTAGAGTACCCCCACAGCGAAATAGGCAGACAATAAATGTAACAAATAAATGAATAAAATAAAACAGAGCCGATGTGTTTCCATAATACATCTGACAGGAATGGCCTTTGGAATAGATGTCTAGGCTCCTAAAACAGCAATAGCACTTAGAGTTATATACCACTTCATAGTACGCTACATACCTCTCTAAGTGGTTTACAGAGTCAGCATATTGTCCCCAACAATCTGGGCCCTCATTTTACCAGCGTTGGAAGGATGGAAAGATGGAAGACTGAGTCAAACTTGAGCAGGAGAGGATCAAACTTCTTGCAGTGCAGAGTTAACCTGCAGTTCTGCATTCTAACTACTCTGCCACCACAGCTCTCTATGCTGCCAGAAAAGACAGGAATATCATATGATGGGATGCACTTATGATCATAAATGTATCATTGATTCCTATTGCAGAGGTATAAAATAAATTGTTGGCTGTTGCTGTGCATATCAGCTTTTGATTTTTTTAAAAATAAGCAAGCATAACATGTATATACTTAGGCTTTGGTTACTTTTAAAATCTTGAGATTAGAAAGCCATAGGAAAGTGTATTTATCTAAATTATTTACCTCTGTAAATTTAAAAAATAAAAACCAAAAAGATTGCATATTTTACTGGGATACATAATGGGAAAAGTAGATCATCAGTTGAAAAACAGAGAGGCCAGCATATAAAGCAAAGGCAAGATTGCAGAATCATTGTTTCATAGTAATTGCCCACTGCTTAATGAATTTAGTAATGCCAGTATAGACATATTTTCTAATATCTCTCATTTGGCAAGAAAATTGCTAAATAATTTATTCTTTGTAGTAATTTCTGAACTTTTATATGAATACTAGCTTACATCCATTCAATTTTTTGCTTCTAATCTACAGTGCATCTTCTATGCTGTGCTAGCTTTAAATTGTATTTAAACATTACTAGGATATAACGTGAAAGTATGTTCATTTTCCTAGCTTTCTTATTGCTTGATAACCAGCAACAAAACTCTTCAAACAACAATAATGTCTGATAACAGGGCTGTAGTGAAAAACCTCTTGCCTGGAGTTGAATACAGTTTTCAAGTAAAAACAATAAGAGGACAAGCTGTCAGCATCCCTCTGAAGATAAAAATCACTACAAGTAATTGTCTGATACATTATTTTAATTTTATGTTAACAGATTATTTCTGTTTTACATTAACTGTTATATTATCAGATTTATGCTGGTCTGTGGTAGAAATTACACACATACATGCATATATACATATGGAATACAGACACATATACAGTTATAAATAAACACAGAGACACATTTTTTATGTATGTATGTATGTATGTATGTATGTATTTATTTATTTCATATAAAATACTCCAATCATAGACCAGCATAAAATATATACCACTACCCGCAGTCACTCCAAAACTGAAATAAAATGATTTTACTAGAATTTACTTTAATTTATAATAGTTTAGCTAGAAAGGGCTGCATTCCTGAGCCATATTATTTTACAGAGTTGAACAAATTATGATTAAGCCCTCTATATGTATTTGTGTACAAATTTCACTTACCCTGTTAGAAACTGCTATCCCAAACCAAAGTTTCTCAAGAAGCTTTGATTATGTACCTCCCTCCCCAAATGGATAAAAAGGCTGAGAGTTGGTTGGTGTTGAGAAACTAATAGATATGCTAATAATATGGGAGCCTGAATATTTAAAGCAGACACCTTTGTGTGAAGGGCATGTTTAATAACCCTGGAAATGGTCTGCTGAATAGCAATGGCCATTCAGTTGAGTGAGACCATCCAAAGCAAGCAGAATTTTAGGCATTTTGTTATCTTGGACTTGTGGGGACTACAAAGTATCTTCTTAGGACTAAACATAATATGGTTGGAGTTGCTGCTTCAAATGCCTTGAGGGATGTCATAATTCCACAAAATAAGAGCTGAAAAGAGGTCAACATAGTGTGCCTGGCTAATGTAACCAGACAACATCCAGAAATAATACAAGCATAAAATACATAATTTTGATCATACATACTAAGCCAAGATCACATATACTAAACCAAAAGTAAGTTAAGATTTTTTTCTGCACACACACAGACACACAAACACACACACCAGGCAGTACCTGAAGTCCAAAAGTTTACTTTTTGCTAAATTACCAAATCTTAATTGTAGAGAAGAAATTAAGATCGACTCCAAATAGTGACCAATTATTTTGTCCAATGAGAAAAACAGCTGAGAAACAGGAATTATATCAGCCTTCTACATTCATTGAATTGGAGTTGTCATCTGTCAATAATTAACTATTATCAGATTGCATTTGAAAGAGTTACGGTAATTTCATTCTCATAGCAACATAAAAGTGTTGTAAGAAAGTTTCTATATGTTTTACTCATATTCAATATTTGGTTGCTTTTAAACATAAATTGCCTCTCTTCTTCAAATTTTGTTTAGAACCAATGAAGATATGTGGTCTAACCTTAACACTGAGAAATACAACCTCTGCTAAATTTACATGGAATCCAAGTGAGACTGACTTCAGCCATTACAAAGCATCTGTATCAAACAAGACATTCACAAAGGGATATGCTATTTTAGCTCCTAAGACTCATCATACCATTACAAATCTGACTCCTGGTAGCATTTATAACTTCACTTTGCAGAGAGTAAAAGGCATTGTTGAAAGTGCAGTTTCCTTTACAGAATTTGTGACAGGTTTGTGAATTTCTATGCTGGGAATTGTTGACAAATATGCTACCAAAATCAGTTTCAAAACATCTTACACTAGGGCTTCATGAAAAAGTATAAATTGTTTTATCATTTGATGGACTAAGAAAATAGACAGGTATCTTGGAAATGGTGCAAATGCTAAAATAGATTGTTTGGCAATTAATTATTTAATGATGCACCTTCTTGCAAAAAATAGCAATAGCACATACCGGTTCACAGAGCTTTTATAGCCCTCTCTAAGTGGTTTACAGAATCAGCATATTGCCCCAAAAATCTGATTCCTCATATTACCAACCTTAGAAGGATGGAAGGCTGAGCCAACCTTGAGCCTGGTGAGATTTGAACTGCCAAATTGCAAGCAGTCAGCGGAAGTAGCCGGCAGTACTGCACTCTAACCACTGTGTCACTGCAGCTAATAATATTTTATGTGGAAAGTTGCAAAATTATAAATAGAGGGACTAAAAGTGAAGCACATTTAGGAATACAGTTACACAAGTACAAGAAGAGACAACTCAAGTTCAAAATCAACCATGATTTGTTTTCCAATGACCAGGTTTTAATCTTGATTTAAGAATGAGTACTGTGAATATCTTCTACTGTAACAATTCTTTCTCATACAAAATTCTAAGTTATGTGTGTCACAGGTTGACCTGCAATGTCACTTTTGATTGCATGTCAGTAGTCCTATTTTTGCTCAATCAGAGGCTGCAGAAGTTGCATGAGAATGTAGGGTACTCTTACACAGCCCCTGGAGCCTCTGGAAGACACATAAGAAGGCAGTTCTCTTATTCTGTCTCCAGAGCAGGAGTGTCAAACTTGTGTCATCACATCATCATGTATCATGACTTTTCCCCCCTTCTCTAAACTGGGGGAGGGCATTGCAAATGGATGACACATCTGGCTCAAGGGTCGTGAGTTTGACACCCCTGCTGTAGAACCTCTGAAAATCACAAAAGGATGGAAGCTGTTTTTGCATGATCTTCAGAGGTGTCACAGGCCATGCAAGGGTATTTCTCTCTTATGCAACTTTCGGAAGGTCTGTGGGTGGATCATACAAGAGCATTGATATTCTTATGCACCTCCTGAAGCACCTGCAAAGTGCAGGGAGAGATAATATGCCAGGAGAGTCAGATTAAGCATTTTCTGAATTTCTGATACATTGAATCCAAAAGATTTGCCATCACTGCTCTAGTCCCAGCTTGGGCACAATGCCAGCTTGGTGACTTCTTCTTGATGACCACTTCCCTGTAACTTCAGGGATTTGTCCAAACAATTGCCTAGAGTCAAGAGTAACTTAAAAGCATATAGAAAAAAAAAGTTAGGATTTAAACATCTTAATAGTATTTAGCAGTGACCGCTAACTTTTTCTGCACCGAGTGCTGGAGCGCTGGAACCCAAAAGAGAACAGCTGGCTGGTGCTCATGTGCACAACAGAAACTGGAATAGTAGCTGGCGATGGCACGCATGCCCACAGAGAGGGCTCTGCATACCACCTCTGGCATGCATGCCATAGGTTCACTATCACAGGTATATGATAGATAGTTGATTCATTCAAAGATCTATGTATTGGAGCTAATTTATTTAGGACTTAATGCTTTGGTATAATCTTTCTTAATGGAAAGATCAATGTTTTTTTTTTCATTTTAAGCCCCTGAAATGCCACAGAAACTGACAGTTTTCAATATGTCCTCACATTCCTTTTCTTTGCACTGGAGGCTGCTGAATGGATACGTAGAACAGTTTCATGTGCAGCTTGCACCTCAGTATGGCTTTGTTTCTCTCCAAGATATGGGAAGTGGAGAGTATCAGGTATGTGAGGGCTTTTGTTTATAGTACTGTAGTTCAAATTTGTTTATAAGCTGCACAAACAGCACAATTGGCATAGTGTGACATTCTATCTTGTGGCTTTTAAGCTGGGTTGGAAATGTGAAAGTACATGTACCAAATGTTTGAGAGCAGATTTCAACATCTATTCTTTGTTGCCTTAACAACAGTCATGATACTTTTACAAAGACTACCTCAGACCTCTAGCTAGTCATTTAAGTGTTCATGAATATTTTAACAAAGGCAGGGCTGAGCTATTGAGTAATACAAGTTCATTAATTGTGTACTTGCCAGGGAGATCTAGACTTAAATCATTAATGCAGGCAACATTTCTCTCATAAGCCATCACAAAGTTTTAAGAGCACCGTTTGATTGCAGTATTTGGATATATATATATAAATCCATACATACATACAAACCATGATTTTTCATGTTTTCTTGCTTCTGTTTTTTATTGGACCTACAAAAGCACAGGTATTTCATATAAATATTTAGTGTTGATTGATGTATATTATATTTCAATGGCAATGATAGCATATTTCCTTAGGTCATCTAAGGATATCTCAGTTGATATGAACAGTCTAATTAGTTTTGTTACGTAAAACTGCAGAATCCTACAAATAAACAGGGCCATTAAAATGAACTATTAACTGAAGAATCCTACTGCTTTTAAAATGTTTTTGAATAGACAGCTTATACCTAAGAGTAATGTATGTTTTTTTAAAATGTTATGAATACTAGTGATGTGAATGTATTATTGATTTATTCAACAATTTATTTGCTTTTGTTTAAATTGAGAGGTGCAGTTCTAAATCTTAATTTCACATTCTAGGCTGAAATTTCAAATACCACTCCTGGGACAATATATAATGTGACTGTTTCTTCAGTTTCCTCTTCAGTGTACAGTTTACCTGTCAGCAGAACAGTGACAACAAATGTAACTAGTGAGTTTATGGCAAAATTGCATTTGAGTGTTTTATCAAAATGTCTCAAAAATATGTATCTAATCTTCTGTTTTGCAAACTGAAAGTGTTCACAGTGCTTTCTCTAAAGTAATTGGAAAAAGATTTATTTTAAAGAAGCAATTCCAGAGTTGCATAGTTGAAGAGAAAATTGCCCTTTGAAAAATATCATGATTTAAAACACTCTTGCCAAAATATGAGTATTCAAAAATGTCTTGGCAAACTCTTCCATACAAATTTAGGTAGAGAACCCTAATGCATACAGATACTTTAATTATGAGCTTAAAAAAGTAAACTGGCATCAGAAGCTGTTTGTCTGTGAATATTACAACATTCCATTAAAATTCTTAGAGAAAGAATGTACTTGATGTTCCAAAAGGCAATTTATTATCTTTCATGAAGTTAAAAAAGCCAACTTCATATCTGCTGCTCTTTGATGCTTAAAAACTGGCAAACTCTGTCCTTATTCTCCAGTAGTTAAAGAATATCTAGGTTTAATGTAAAAACATGTAATTTATACAGATCCAGGACCTCCTGTTTTCCTTGCTGGGGAAAAAGTTGGATCTGCTGGAATTCTCCTTTCATGGAATACACCACATTTCCCAAATGGGAGACTTATATCCTACATCATTAAATATAAAGAAGTTTGTCCGTGGATGCAAAATATTTACACCCAAGTTACAACAAAACCAGATAGTTTGGAAGTTCTACTAACCAACCTTAACCCTGGAACAACTTATGAAATCCAGGTAAATTTATATTTTACTATCTATAAAATATAATTTTAAATGAAGTGTTTTATTTTTGAAATTTGTAAGCAACAAAGCATTTTAAAAAAATACATATACATCATATATTCAAATTATAATGAATGTAAATATAACTGCAGGCACATAATTTCACCTCAGTTTCACTTCTGTTGTGCTCTCTAATGGAAGGCTTTGCATTTAATTATTCAATACAGTGAGAAAGTATGTTGATTTACAGAACTGATCATGTTCTTGTGCATTTTAATAAGCTGTCCTTTCCCTCCCCTCCCCTCCTTTTCTATTTTTGTCCTGGTGCATTTTATTTGATAAGAATAATATATTTCATATTTCTTATACTTCTGAAGAAAATCACACATGTTCATTTTTATATAATGCAAAAGTTTCAAAAGACAAGAGTAATAGCTTTCCTGAAAGTTTCAGTCTAACAAGATGCCAATTTGCAAAAGTCTGATAAGTTGTTGAAGACAAAGATAAAGATTAGTTTGAGAAGAATTTCATTATCAGGACAATTTCAGGATAGTTCAGGTTATATTTCAGTGTATCCATATTGGCAATGTATGGATCCAGTGATACCTTTATCACACACATTTTAATTTCATTGAGAAAAAAAGGGAATAATTCATGCCATGCCTATCACTTAGTAAGGAACATGTGGAGAACATTTAAATGACTTCCATCTTCTGTTTTTATTGGGTACTTTTTTCCTCACATGAATACATGAATTTGGTAGTTTGCATGAATACTGTTTCAGTTAAAATTCAATCTTAATTCTCACTGTTTTTTGTCCTCTTGCAGGTTGCTGCTGAAAATAGTGCTGGCATTGGGATATTTAGTGAGCCATTTCTCTTTCAAACTGCAGAAAGTGGTAACTTGGTTTATAACACCTCTCAATAATCTTGTCAGGCTACATAATATGTTTGGATCTGAAGAGCCAAATTGTTCTGAATCACGTGTTATTATGAGAACATTATTTTTGTTTTTAAATTAAATGTTAAGTTTCTTACATATATAATATGTGGCTAGAAACTTGTGTTACATAAATTCAGTCAAATACACTTTAAGGTCAATCCTTTTCATTTATATACTGTTGAAAAATTAATACAATTTAATAATAAAATGCTAAATTTATCTTCAGATTTCAGCTTATCCTGTAAACTTAAATTTTGTTATTTGTTGACATTCATTAACTGAAAAGTTAACTGATTAACTGAAAAGACAAACTTTCAACAAATATTCCTGAAGAAATTGCATAAAATTTTGACAGTTTAACAGCTGATTAAAAAGTACACAAATATTTTATTCATATTTAAGCAAATATATACAAATGTATACCATTGTTTACATTCAGATAGTTATATATAGTCAATGGTTTCCATTGATATCCTTTCAATTCTAATTCTAAAATATATAATAATTATATATTACATAGTTTGCTGTAAATAAAATTTTCGCAGAATCTGAAAATCATGTTCTGTCCAGAAACCCTGTCATTTGCATTTGGCATCCTAGAATTACAACAGTGTATGAACTCACTTTGCTCTGTGATGCCTTCCTGTATTGCAGTAGTACTAACAGAATATTGTTTTTAATAGAGCCTATTTAAAATAAGTCAAATACTTTCTTTCTTTTTTTATTTCCAAGCACCTGGTAAAGTGGTAAATCTCACAGTTGAAGCCTTCAACCATTCAGCTGTAAATCTGATTTGGTTCTTGCCACAACAACCAAATGGGAAAATAACTAGTTTCAAAATTAGTGTAAAGCATGCAAGAAGTGGAATAATAGTGAAGGATGTTTCTGTTAAAGTGGAAGATCTTTTGCCTGGCAGGTTACCAGAATGCAATGTAAGTATGTAAAACATGCTGGTTATAGATAAAAATAAAAGTTGATTATTCAGGACTTTCCATGTTTCAGTTTAAAATCCACAGTAAAAAAATCAGAGTAATAGTTGCTTAAGGACAAAGTGTGAGAGAGCTTAAGAGCAAAACTGATGGGAGATATCTAAATAATGAATGGAAAAATAAAATAACTACCTTTATTGTCCTTTTAATTACAGGCAAACAATTTATTTCTTAGGTATTTCAAATTAAAATTTAATGCTTTTTTACTTGAATTGTTTTCTTTTTAAATTCTTCTTTCAGGTTTTTGATTTGTGGATTTTCTTTCTTGTTTTGCTTTTAGGTTTATCCTTTTTAAGTTTAAATTTTGATTGTTTTCTTGTAAACCACTTCAAAACTTTAAATAAATAAAAACATAATTATCTTCAATTAATATTAATTGCATTTGCTAGAATAAGTGAAATTATAGTATCCTCCTATAAAGTCTGATCCAGATTTCAGATGATCTGGAATGCAGCATTTTTTTAAAAAAATTGAATTTTACTTGTAGCAAAAACTTACAACTTCAAAGTAGTGCCTCCTTGAATTTGTATACATCAATGGTCAGTTTCTCTATTTCAACAGTTTTGAAAAAAAACATTTTAATTTTTTCACATATGAATATCACCTTGAAGGTGCATATGTTCTGTTCTGTTTAATTTTAAAGCATTCTACAGAAAAACTTAATCCCTAAATGATGATGATGATGATGATAATAATGATGATGTATTCAACACACTGATGTATTTTGGTTCTCATAAGCAAGTGCAATTCCAAATAGTAAATTAATTTATAGATAAAGTACTTCACAATGTGAGCTGCATAATTTCACAGACATTTATATAACAGCATATTTTTTGAAATAATCAAATAAGAAAATTTGTGCATTGACCAATTGTTTGGCATTATCAAGTTAAGTTTATGCTATAGTTTTTGTATTTTTATTCATCTGCATCAGTGTCTAGTACATTTCCCCACTCCTTTATAATATGTATAGAGTACATTGAAAAACGTTTTCAACAATGGCATACTAAAAACATGAAAACTATTTTGACTCCTACGTTTCATGGGAATAAAATAAATCTGAAAAACAATTTACAAATGCTTACAATAGGATTTTTAACAAATATTGGGAAAGGGGATATTGGATTTAAAAACATTTTTATGACAATATGTCATTCAGAGTTATAAATATTCAAACTTTAAAATTTTAAAATAACCATAAATCTTCATTGTATCTAAATTTGTTATTTCAATCCTTTTAGTTGTAACACATCCGACATATTCTGTCTCAGCCTTTCTAAACATAAACAATGTTAAAAATTCAAGTTCAACTTCATATGTTTACATCTTCATCTATTTACCAATTATGTAACCTCATCCTCCTGAGTATTGTGGATCTTCCCCATCCAGGGGCAAGCCGCCTCCCTCCACCTTCTCCCCATTTCTCTTCTTACTATTTTCACCTCCATCTCTTGTTTCCCTATTTCTCTTTCTGGAAAGATTTTGTTTTCTTTCATGAAAGCTTCAGCTTCCATTGTAGTATTAATTTTTGTTCTTTTCTCCTTCCAGAATGCCTTCCTGTCATGCCTTTCGGTAGCGACCATCTAAATTTAATTCCTCTCTTAAATAGATTTGAAGATAGAACCTGGTATTTGCATCTAGTGTCCCTTATCTTTTTTGGAATATATTTAAGTATTGCAATATTTCTGTCCCCGTGTTTTAGAGATTGCCCCCTGTGCAACCTCAGGACCTCATCCATCTTTTGTGGATCTCATGAAAAATTTTACGTGGATTTCTCTTGGGACATTGTGTATTCTAGCATAATTTGTATTTATTCTATAAACTTGATCAATGTCCCACCAAAT
>JANHFP010001920.1:105764-117500 GCA_032468135.1 Calamaria suluensis | reverse complement strand
ATAATTTAATTGTCTTTTAATCTGTATATTTGTATATATGGTATTTTAGTATTATGGCTGTGCACCGCCCCGAGTCCACGAGGAGAGGGGCGGTATATAAATTTAATTAATAAATAAATAAATAATAAATGAGAAACCAGGAGTCCGTAAATTCTAGTTACACCACCACAAAGGCAGTGGGTTAAACTTGAGCCAGTCACTTTCTCTCAGTCCTAAAAAGGAGCCAGTGACAAAATGTACATAGCTTGCATAAGCAAAGATAGCATGTCTCTACGCTTTCAAACAGAACATATGTAAATCAACAAATTCAAGCTATGCAAAAATAAATAAATAAGTGAAATAACTGAAGTCAGATAAAGCCAATATAATTATTTCTTCTTCACCAACATCCTCAGTACTGGTTGCCTAATAATAATATACTATTTCACCTAGAAGTTAAACGTTTACAATACATAATGTTCATTTAGTCATAGGAGAGAGGACATAGAGAAATATTAATTTTAATTTAATACTTTTTCCTAACTTTTTCCGTCTAGCATTTTACCACTTCCACAATTGACAGCAGTGCTGATAATTCAACTTTATCGATAGTATTGAACAATTTAGCAAAATGGAGACACTACACCCTTTGGTTAACTGCAAACACAGCTCTGGGGAATGGAAACCAAACCAGTGAAATAATGCAACTATATACAGACCAAGACTGTATGTAAAAAAAAAAGTTTATATTGTTTGTAGAAATCCTATACGTAACTCATTACAGACTCGTTTATAAGGCTTATTGTATGAACTTTTAAGTTCTCTTAAGGTTCATTATCATCTAAGCCATCTGATTATCAGAATCATATAGTATTTTTTTAACTTTTTGCCACTATGCATTATATGTGAGAAATTAGATATAATTTATATAAATGGTGTTCTTTTTTAAAACTTGAGATTCTAAACATGCTATTAAATCCAGGTGGGTGATTTGGCCAGTCACTGGCAGTTTACCTCACAGGACTGTTATTGTGGAGAAAATAGATAAATTATTATGCATGTTTACTATCTTGAATAACATATAAAATAGTAAAAGCAGGATGAAATACAAAAACTTAAAACAAATAAAAATAAATTATGTGACTGCCACATGGACTTATTTTTATGTATAATGCTTCTCATCAGCTGCATATATTGATATCAAATATAAAGACATTGTACATGCAGATATTTTTTACAAAATTTCTTTCAGTACCGGATGGACCTGTTAATCAACTGGCCTATCAGAACATTTCTTCCACAGCAATAAACGTAACCTGGATCCCACCAATACAGCCCAATGGACTCATCTTCTATAATATTTCACTAACCATGAAGGATACTCAAACAAATCATGGGATTTTGTCGCTTCTTCTACATGAAACAAATATAATTTTTAATAAGTTGGAAAAATATGCAAACTATCTTCTAAACGTTACTCCAGCAACGGAAAAAGGATCATCGGAAATGTATACTTTAAGTTTATACATCAGAACTGAAGAAGATGGTATGTTATCTATAGTTCTGTTGCTAAATACAAGTTTCTTAAGACGTAAGCTTATATACGACTTATATAACTTAGACTGTATTTGTGTAGTTTATGGCATGAGCAAGTTCATTTCTTTTTTTAATACAGTAAATACCCAATACAGCATGTATTGGGTCTAATATGGTGTTATTGCCAAATATTATTTGTAAAATAATTGTTTAAAAATATTAAAGTGTGTGTGCCTCTTTGTGTATAGATAGGTAATTTGCTATAAATGTTACACAACAGACACACCTATACTGAGCTTCCTGTATATTTCAGATTAATGTTTGCTTCTCCCGTTTTATGTTTCTTCCCTGATTAATTGGCAGTTCCAGACTCTGCACCTATTTTGAAAACTTACAGAAACCTTTCATCTACCTCTGTAAAGTTATCTTGGGATCCTCCAAATCGGCCAAATGGCATTATAAGAGGCTATGACTTAAAGCTACAAGGGCCAGAAAAAAATATTTCTTTAATTACCTCCAATAATTCAATTATTTTAGAAGACCTTTTGCCATTTACCCTATACAGCTTTTTTGCGTCAGCTCAAACTGTAAAAGGGCCTGGTCCATATTCTGTTCTTATGTTCTCTACAGATGAGTCAGGTGAGTAATTTTCAAGATGCAGATTTCTCAGTAAATCCAATGTTTACAAGGCTTCAACATAATAGCTTGGTCAAGTTTTTAGTATATTATTTGTCATTCATTGAACTAGAGTTATGTGGAATAATTGGGATCAAACTAGTTTTCATTGTTATTTGCAATTCTTCTCCTTGACTCTGTTATTTTTATTTTGTGAAGTGCATAGGATGAAACCTTTGACCATCTTATGATTTCCTTATAACTGCTCAGTTACTCAGCCATAGACACAGAACATTTGAAAAACACGGTTACAATGTATGTAAATTTGTAAACTGTCATTCACTTCAGTTTCTCTGTATTTGCTATCTGCTGCTCATCTAGGGACTTATATTGCTACCAAACCATGTATAGCTGAAACAGACTACCAGAATAGATGTTTAGATCTCTGAAAAAATGTGACTTCATATATAATTTAAATAATGTATTTATAAGGAGAACAATATGTCAAAAATGTTAATGTATAACAAGTACTGAGCTTTTGTTGTGTGTAAAGGTACTGTCATATTGCCTTAATCTGAATAATGTTTTTTTTTCATAGTCCCATTGGCACCTCCAGATAATCTGACAGTTATCAATTTCACATACAACTCTGCATGGCTGAAATGGGATCCAAGTCCTAGGCCAAATGGTGTCATTAGAAGATATGTTTTTAATATTTCTGAAAACAATAGTCATGTTACTTTTTACCAGGTACAATTAACACAATATTACATGTACAAGATTTTTAGGTGTCAAAATGCACCCCAAAAATTGTTGTTGGCTTATCCATGGATATGGGCTTATCCAAGTATATATACAGTAATATTTTTAAGTACTCATATATCCCATATATACTTATGAATAAACCTATCCATAGAAATGTTGATCCTTAATTAAACCAAAATATGTTAAAAAACAAGCCACTCACAGATTTTGAAAATTTTGAAAATTCAAACACAAAATTTCAAAGGTCAGCTTATCCCTTGGGTACTACATTTTTCATGGTGTTTTGGTTACATATTTTTGTGGGTTGACTTATCTATGAGTTTATACATGTATTATACCATAAGTACCTATGCCACCCAAAGCTCGGGTCATATCCTTCTAACTCAAAGAACATTCTATTTCTGAACCGCACTCACTTTTTAATCCAAGCCTTTTTTTTAAAGTGTTTGATCCATTACTTTTGTAAAAAAGTGTCACTTCACTTTAGTATCCAAATATTTAATCAATCTAATCAAGTGATTAATCAATCTAATCAAGCTAACCTACTGCCCAATTCCTCAAACATTTTTGTGAAATCTGATGTAATTCCTTTCTGTCCATGTTGCTCTAGCGATCCTCTAAAATAACCCTGTTATTTTTGCCCCTTTTTTCTGATTGCTATTGTAATGTTGCAATCCAAAACAGGAAAAGTGTGAAAGACAAGCTGTCCCTTTTATATATTTTTTCCTATTTTGTCTTCCTGTAACCTTAATACTTTTGTCTAAAATGCTATCTGTACTGTGATACAATCAGCATCACAGTCTGGTTTACATTACCTTTATCTTTGGTTTTGTAAAATCCATCTGTACTTTTTAACAGCAAACAAAAAGCATTTCCGCAAAGGTCCAGTTATATCATCTATTTTAATTCCAATTTATTCAAAAACACTTTCACCCAAAAAATATTTTTAAAAACTATCCCCTTTATCCATTTAAACTATCTTACATCCTCCCCTTGGTAGTTTTTTTGCCAAAAGTTCTAAATCTTTAAAAAACCTTTTTTTCCCTTTATAGTCTAATAAGAACATTGACTCAACACGTGGAATTGTCTTATCCTGCTATGCAGAAAATATATCTTTAGCTGTAAATTAATTCCATCTAGAAGTGTTTAAGAAAGTGAGACTTTTCATTTGACACCCTCCTCAAACTATTTTACTCATGCGTCAATTGCCAAAACCTCTGTTCTAGACAATTACTCACAAGGAGCAGCTGTCCAGAGTACAAGTGGGTGATCTTGTGATCTTTCCTTTATCCAGAAAGACAAAGCTAACCAGAATTTGCTCTTTGGCCACTGATCTCCAACACAATGCCATTCCCACTCTTTCAAGGACATCTAGTCTGCCATAGATACTCAACCTGGAAGCTTCAGTAGTCCTGCATGCATGTAATTTCCCCCCTCTAAATTCATATGAACATGTTATTTGAGCTGTATATGCACTGGAAATGAAGTCTAATATCATATATATATATATATATATATATGATTACAATAGATTGATTTCCCATTAATTGATTATTGCATGATTCTGAAGAATTTATTACAGCAATAAAATAATATTGTAATTAACTATTTTCTTACTCTTAGAACAATTCAGGCTCATATAATGAAGCTAATATATTTGGACTAGAACCATTCTCCATGTATTCCATCAGTGTTTCTGCATTTACAAAACTTGGAAATGGCAATCAATTTAGTAACCTTGTACAATTCACAACAATGGAATCAGGTTAGATTGTTTAAGATAAAGTATTTTAATGTGTACTGATTTTGCAGATGAAACATTTTAGCTATTCCAAATTTAATCCAAATCCAATTTAAATTAGATGGATTTCTCATCTAACTTAAAAATCAAAAGTTTAGTCTAATTACAGGATATAGTTAATTATTTTTAAACCCAATTGGATAGTTATTAAATTATTAATATTAAATCAATGCTGATTTTCTTCTTCCAATTCCATCCATCTTTCTATTGCCAATATGCTACTTCAATTAACCCAAGAAGCATGATATATGTATCTCATGTAAAGAGAAATTATAAAAACCATAATTAATGAAGTAGAGGTATATCAAAATATATTTCATTCTATTGTAATTTTACTGCTGTGGAAAAAGGCAATAACTTCCTTTGGTAGATCCACTAAAGTGCTTTTATTATGATATAATATGGAATGCTGAAATGTTTTCTTGCATTTGCATATTCAAGTTGCAACTACATTTCAGTTTTATCTGAATATAATCTGTACTTTTCTTTGAAGCACCAGGTATTGTCCAGAATATCCAGTGTATTGCAACCAGTTGGCAGTCAATCCTGCTCCAATGGGACACTCCTTTGAAAACAAATGGAATCATTACAAATTACATCATAATGTTTAGAGAGAATTCAACCATCTCATCATCTCATAATGAAACAGTGTGTATTTTGAGAAACTTGCTATCCAATACAATTTACCAATTTAAAATAAAAGCTGCAACAGCTGCTGGAGAAGGGAAAGAACAGTTATGCAACACCAGCACATTTCCAGAAACAGGTACCAATTCTCTACATGTCAAGCTGTAATTAATAATTTCAGAAAAATCTTCCATAATGTCTTTTCAACTAAGTTTTCAGAGATGAGTGGAACAGCATACTATTGATATGCATTAAAACTTGTATTCATTTTGTAAAATATATTAGAAGAGCAGCAGTTTCAAGTAATGGAATTCATGCAAGCAACTATAGCAACAATAAAGTTTTTATTATTGGGTTAACATTCTCTTAGCTGGGTGTTCTCATGCATTTTTTTGTGTTGAGTAGCAGCCACTTGAAATTGGAGACATGTAATTAGGAATGGAAACAGTTTTAAAGTTATTCTCAGCTTCTTATTTATGGTGGACAGAGTTAGTCACAGACACATAGCCAACTCAGAGTCACTGCCAAGGCATTTATTTCTGACGCTAAGTAAAATCAAATTAGGTTCACCATCTCATCCCAAAATCTCTGAACAAAAGCCTTCAAAGTATAACTTGATTGTTTATTGTTAGGTTTATTACAACTGGGTGTAACTATACATGGTCATAAAAAGAATTACACATGATGCACCTATGATACAGTAACATTCTCAAGTGAATGTTACATCTTTAATAATAGTTTATACTGTAGGATAATTTGCTTTAATTTATTGAATAAAAATATACAACATTGTGAGAATAAATGCTACCAGTGTGTAGAAACTGAATGGAACCGTAAATTCTACTGAGAACTGTAAAAAAAAAAAAGAATGTGATGGTTGAATTTTTATTTCTTAAAAATGTTTAATATTTAGTTTCTGCTGTTTTAAAAAAACTGCAATGGCAGCTTATAAAAATAGCGGAAAAGGTGAACACAATAATAAAACACAAGTAATCTGATCCAATTACCAAATTCTCAACAATGTAAGACAGTGCTCCAATTTTTATTTATGTTTTGCATTTCTGGACCATGTATCTCCCCCAAAAATGCCTCTGGGTAGTGTACAGTAGAATACCAAAATATAAAACATTATACAAGAATTAAAATGTTAAAGTTAAAATTTAAATAGATTGTAAAATTATAAGAAATTTCAAAGAGACAAGAAAATATTTGAGGAGGCAATTTAACCCTGTTAAAAATTGGTTGTTGAAGGCCAAAGGACAGTTCTTATGGCACCAACGGAGATGAACACCGCCCCCTAGAGGCTAGTCAGGAATGACTAGCACATATGTGTGAAGGGAACCTTTACCTGGAAGCAGTCATTAGAGATAAGAAAGAAGAGGACGGACATATAACCAAAAGAATGGAATTTATTTAAGAATTTGACTCATTTAAGAACATATAATTAAGCTAAGAAATAATTTTCAGTTCTTTTCAGCTTTTCACCTTTTATAATGTTATATGTTTTTTGACATTTGTATTTAGAAATAAGTTAAATATTCAAGACATTTTTAAAATAGTGTAATATCTCAGATGTAAATATAGATCTTTACTTTAGCAGATGCAGGCAAAGAAAAGAATTCTAATACACAGAGGAATATAGGAGTAGATATGCTTTTTCATTGGAACTAATGAGAAAAGTTCTTAAATTACAAATAAATCTTCATGCACATTATAGTCCCTTCATCCATAATAAATCTCTCTCTCTCTCCTTCCATATCTCTCTCTCTCTCTCCCCCCCCCCCAAATTTCTCAATTTTAAAGAGGTACCAAAAGAATCCTATATGGTATGTCCTAGTGTTCCTTCTTTAAACTGAAGTCTAAACCAGATTGTAATAATGAATACATGTTTTCAATGGTTTCTCCTAAAACTCTAAGGGTATCCAACATTTGAATAAAGTATTTAGACTTCATAAAATATACTTGTATTCTCAGTTGTCTATATTTTCAATGTTATGCCTGTGACTATGGGAAATATCCATTCTTTATTCTAGTGCATGGAATAAAGACTTTCAGGCAGAGAAAAAGTGTATGAATAAATGTATCTGGATAAACAACATGAATTGTATCTTATGTTTAATGCACAATAATATAGTGATATTATAATTATAATTTTATTACTATTTTTAGCTCCAAGCGTTCCAAGAGATATAATATTTTCAAAGGTACAGTCAACAAATGTGACCTTGAGATGGATAATGCCAGTTACTATTTTGGGCTACTTTCAAAACTACAAGATTACTATACAGTTACAATCCACCCTTTGCAATAGTTGGGATTCTTCTGAATGTATTGAATATGAGAAGGAGCAATACTCTTATCTTGCTGATAATGTTGTAGAAGAAACAGTATATGACCTGAAAAAATTTAGATGGTATCGATTTAGAGTATCTGCTTCTACAAATGCTGGTTATGGCAATTCTACACCTTGGATTGTCACACAAACTCTTCCTGGCTGTAAGTAAGACTATAATAATTGTTAATTTTATACAGAACTCAAATTTATAAAACTCATGAAAAATTAACAATAGCTACAATTAGTTACAAAATTATTACTATGTGTTTCTCCAAGCATATTCACTTACAGTTTAAATCTCAATCTATCTCCCCCCCCTTATGTGTATTATGAATTGAATGTATAACATATCTGGTCATGAAATTGGAGACTGACAACAATTAAATAAGTTTGCATTTAACCGTTCATTTCCATAATTATTTTTAGATTTTATATATTTATATTACATTTTTTTGTAATGTATATTACATTATAAATATATAATAGAGACTCACACTGAATATATAAACATAACATAGAGTTTGGATTAATATTTTCTTCATACACCAATAGCTGTATTTTAACTAAGGTTTTCAAAGGCTAAACATTTAAAACAACAATTTTTAATAAAAAATATATTATTTGCTTAGAATAAATTTGGCAATCCTGTAAGATCTGTTCTTTTAAATTAAATGTACCATTTATAATGGTGCAAAGAAAGCATAGGAAAACATATTGATGGTTGCACTTTTTAGATATATTTTTACTAGTGCAATTGAGCAGCTGTTAAACACCTGCTAAATTTAATATTTCTTTAAATTATAAAAAAATATTTAAAGTAGGGTAAAATTATTTTCTCATTCTCCCTCCAAAGAACATTAATGCTTAAGTTCAATTTATCTTTTGTCTTTTTGAGTCAAACATCAAGTCACCACTTCCTCCAATGACAGTTTTGTTTGAACATTTTGTGTGAAATGGAGTGACGTGATATGATTAGGGTACTGAAGTTTGTTCATATACCTAGATTATTAGATTATGAAGAGAAAGTAAAGGTTCATGTCCTTCAGGTCAATCAACTCACACAATTGCTGAAAAGCAAAAATAATTGAATGATAAGTATATCACCAGATCTTATTGTGATAGAGTCATGCATGTAAATTTAACAAACAAATAAATAAATGAGGAAGGTATCATTGAGATACACAAATACTAGAATATTTTCT
This sequence comes from Calamaria suluensis, assembly GCA_032468135.1. Classification (NCBI taxonomy): domain Eukaryota; kingdom Metazoa; phylum Chordata; class Lepidosauria; order Squamata; family Calamariidae; genus Calamaria; species Calamaria suluensis. The sequence continues at coordinate 108,640 of JANHFP010001920.1, read as the reverse complement.
CTTTACAAGCTCACACTAAATTTATGGATATAATATATTTTAAAGAATAATTGATGGTATTTTTTAATTTGCCAAATTATATTTTGAATGTGTAAAAATGACAGTTTTCATAATCATGCCTTTAAATTTATTATATTTTAAGACTTCCATCAACATTTTTGCATATTGATAATTATAAGAATAAAAACTTTAACTTTGTATATTCATGTTATTTCTTGTTCCATAATTTAGATAGAATACTCTTCTGTTTTACAAATTGTTCTCTTAGGAGTTGTCTTTCTGTCTCATAAAATAGGCCAATGGGACTATTATTACACTGATGATAAATTATATAATTCTGATTTACAATGAGATATTTTCTAAAGTATCTGAATTAAACCATATGCTTCTGTCATAATAAAAGAATTATTGACAATTGTTTTTATAAAGTAGTAAAAAAGCTATATATCTAAATTTCCTCTTTCTGACACATGTGTAGGAGGTAAAAGGCCTATCCTTCTTCTTCTCATAAAACTTCTATGCTTATTGGACATTTGGCTAAGATCAAGTGTGCAATCTTCTTTTCTAAATGGATATTCAAAGTACTATGACCCAGGATAGAGTAGAAAAATAGAAATTCAGTAAGAAATTGATTTCCTGGTCTGCAGTTTCAGTATCTGCAAAATTTTTGTTTTGCTGTATTTTGGATCACTGAGCTCTATCCAGTCCTTGAAAAGTTAATAATAACAGAAACAATGGCAGCCTTTTGCAATTTCCAATGAGCTTATACTGAACCTATTTTGGATGGTTTTGTTCCTGCTTGCCAACAAGAAAACCAGTAGTTTAATAGAATATAATGAATCCATCTGAAAAAATAAATTTAATTTGCTGTTCCTATTTGCCACCAATTCTCTGTGCGCTTCTAAATCTGCACATTGTGTCTAGGCACATTGAACTTGGTTCCTTTCTTAGGGGAATATCACAGTGCTGTTTCCATCTGTTCCCGATGATAAGTATATTTAATCACTTTGGTATGTTTCCTCATTTGGTATAATAAATATACAGTATAAGGATAATGTAGTATCCAGTAGTATAAGGATAATGACCAGCAAAACACAACAACAAAAAATTGCAGCGGAGTGGCATGATTCCTACTGTACTTGCTCTCTCCTCATCATGTGGTTACATATAAAATTGTATTCCAGAATATTGAAATAAAGAGTAAGAACATTGGTATAATGTATAGAGCTCCAGTGGACGTTTGCTCTAAGAAAAAAAAAATATTGTGCTTAACTTACCTTTTTTTTTAAACCATAAGAATTCCAAAAAACCTAGAGGGAGCAATATGCGGAGTTTTTTTCTATAGCCCTATTTTTTTTACTGGTTGTGCAATAATGGAAGAGAAATTAGCATTCCCTTACATTGCAATTGTTTCAAATAAAATTCAGACCAGAAGACATTTATAAAAATAATAAATTTAAATTTATTTGCTAAAATATGCTTATGTAAGGATTCCATGTTGGGGAAAAAAACAGGTAGAAGTTGATTGTTAAAATAATATTTCCTAAACTACTCTTTTAAAACTACTTGCTAGTACAGGCCTTGCTAAAATGAATATAGCTTGAATCGAAAGATTCTTTTGAGTATCAGAAGATCAGTTTGTAAAATGATAAGCTATCCAAATGTACCATCCAGCTAACAAACTTAACTGCAGCCTTTGCATCAGGACACAGATGGATGGGAAAAAATGACCCTGACCTCCATAAGACCTACATTCCTGTGGAAGCATAGAAGCATGATAATCAGGAAATGACGGGTATTAGTTACAGAAAATGCATTATTGTGAAAACCAGGAGAAAAGCGCTCATGAGAGGAAGTGATTGGATTATATGGGAATGAGTGAATGAGACTGGGTCATTCCTACTGAATAAATTGCTGTGATTTATAAGACATAGGCTATGGTGATATCTTACCCATTTCTGGCTAGACTTGTTTCACAAACAGTCTTAAATCAATATGTGACAGTTGCCATTGGCACAAAGTTTGTTTATGTAAGTTGTTTATTATAAAGGTTCTAGACTGAAGCTAATAGATTTCCAATTTCCAGTCGTATTTTTGTTGGTATAAATTTAATTGGTATAAATTGTTATACCAATTTATCTGAAGTCTAATTCTTCTTTTTGGTGAAAATTCTTCAACTATGACAAAAGCCAATAAAGAGATATATTGGTGCTTTAGATGAAGAATTTGAAAGGCATTGACATCCTGATCCTAAATGCATTTATATGGAAGTGTCTGAATGTTCATCCTTTTGAGTTTTTTGCAGCTGTGGTTTTCAGTCAGGATGTGTTATTTCCCAGACATGTTACCATTGGGAGAGGTGGCCACATATACAGTTAGTTGACTGCAACTTTCAGAATTATCCAATTCTTTGATACTTTCAATCCCTCAAAACTAAGAGGTTGATTCAGTGCAAAGCATAATTCTGTACAGAGGCCAGCTCAACCTATGTCAGCATAGCTCACAGCAGAACTAAATAAAAATGCTGTCAGAGCTTAAATGTTCATGTGAACAATCTCTAATTTCATTGGTATCAGAGGAATTTGCTTTCAAATAAATGCTTGGGGCAGAAGCTGCTTTACAGAGAGGGATTTACTTTCGGTAGAGTAAGCATCAAATTCATACATAGGGACAATATCTTTGACTGGAGAGTTTTACATAATCATGAATCATCTCTCTGTTTTTGAAAAACCATTAAATTATTATTATTATTGTCCATTAAATGATTACGATTTAATTTACCTCAACTAAATCATGAATGAACCATGAATAGTAGGCCATCTATTGGCTCCCTTCCTGGCTGGACATTTAAAGACGGAGAGAGAGGGGCTACCATC
>JANHFP010001920.1:72988-91032 GCA_032468135.1 Calamaria suluensis | reverse complement strand
TTTCTTCTCCATCTATCTGCCAGGAATTTAGAGGGCTGGATGCCATGATCTTAGTTTTCTTAATATTGAGTTTCAAGACACCAAGATAGTGCTGTCTAAATGTGTTGGAAGCTGTGAGTTGCAATCCCATACATCAGGAGGTCACCAAATCAAGAAAGGTCTACCAGCATTCTATCACATACCTAAGTAGTACAAGAAAGTACCACATCCTATTTTAAGCATAGCAAACATTGACTCTTTAAAAACTGAGGCATCATACTGGAATCCCTTTACTGAAGCATAGAAATTAAAAAAGTATAGAATTTAAAAACTCTCTCTGAATGACATATAAGTTGGTTAGAGGAGAGTAACTAAATTGTGAAAAATTTACCCCACCTGCAGTAGGGATAGTATTAGTTAGGGCTGATTGAGGATAAATAACCTCACATACCACACTATACCATTCACAAAAGCCAAGACAGTTAACATTAACTGCCTCTCCTATCTATAGCGGCCTTGCTATATTTCTTAAGGCAGTCTATCCTTCTTGCCATGAAAAAATAATTTAAAATAATTTATATTGGCACCGTTCTCATAAAAATTAAATTTAAAGAACTTCTAAAAGTGAATCATTCAAAAATGTTTAATGTTGTTTGACTCTTTACTTCTAACTTTGGTGAGTCCAGAATCAATTTAGACTGCAAAAAGTTGCCTAACTTACACCTTCTTATTTAACACAATCTCTGTTACAGGTTACTTAGTTATAGAAAATCCATCAGGTAAGTTGAGTTTTATACTGTGTCTAGTCTGATGAATTGAAATGTGTGATATATATTGGTATACTTATTAGAAAAAGTTCCAAGCTGTGTATAAATCATAAAAGCATGACCAATTGCATGGTAACTGGAGAAATGCTTTCTCTCTCTCTGGGGTGAAGCCTGCATGTCTGTGTTTTAGCTTGGCAAGTAATATAGGGATATTTAACTCCTAGGGGTTTAAAAACCATGTCATTATGGGAATGAAGTCACCGCTATATTTTATGTATCTAAAGCCCTGCATTGTATAAACGGTTTCTGTGTGACAAAAGAAACATTATCTGCTGTATTTGAACTGAATGGTGATTTTAGAAATGTGCATAAATATATTAAAAAAATTTAATATATTCCTTTGGGAATAATCACATTTGTAAAACAGTTTGTAGACAACAGTTGCAGGCTGTCAAATAAATAATATAAAATTTGAGATGGAATTCTGTTATTTCAAAAATGTAAACTAAGTCTTTTTTTTTTAATTGTTTTGTGTGCCAAAAAATGGTAGGTTAACTTTCGGGTAGAAATGTCTTTATTTAAACCCCCAAATTATCAATTTTCCTCTTTTATTTCAAGGCCAATAGGCAAGAAATGTTTTCTGCAGCATGTTGAAGATCTTTGCACAAATAACAACATCAAGTTTCAGGAAGAATTTTTGGTATGTTACCAACAGTTGTCACAACATGCATAGTCTCTACTTGTTTCATGTGTCACATTTGATGTACTTTGATCATTAGTATTCAGATAATAATTTGGTCACATTTGATATTTTCACATGGAAAGCAGTGTTATATACATATTACTTATCATTCTGTTTGACCAGAAGAGTTCAAACACTCATCCTCCTTATTCCTGCTAGAGAAAATTTTCTCTCACTGCTGCTTGCATTCAAAAAAACAAAACAAAAAACAAGCTATTAATTCTATATTCTCGTAGGAAATATTCCATTTTAGCTGACTTCCTAACTTCTCTGAATATATTCACAGTATACAGCATAAATTACTCAAGTAAAGTCTTACTCCAGCATAAGCATAAATGAAGTCTTGTGGATCAAAGTCTATTGTCCTTAAAGGCAGTGGGACTCCTTCTTAAGTTCTTCTGGGAGACTAAAGCCATATAGCAATTGGTTGGCCACTGCTAAGCTAGATTGGCAGGACATTGATTTTACTGGAAAAAGTGCTGTGCTGAAAATTTCTTCCAAATCCCATTCAATTTATTTTTAAAAAAATCCCTCCCTCCCTCCTCTCCTTCCTTCCTTCCTTCCTCCCTTCCTTCATTTAAGTTTTATGGTTCTTAACACGTATTTTATGAGGCTGTTCTATCACCCACATACATCCATAATTTCCCTTCAAGCAGCCTGCAGACTCCTTGACTTTATACTTCAATAAAATATCAGAGGAACTGAAATTTGAAAATAGATTTAGATCAAGAAACTACCTCCTCCGCTATCATTTAACAAAGGATTTGCTAACTCTAAGACAACCTAAAAATAAGGTCTGGAGTCTCTTGATACAAATGAAAATCATTGTGAAAAAGGAAATATATTTTGGCACAGTTTTAATTGGAAGGGTTCATGCTACTATACTTCCTGTGTGCTTTTCTTTTGGTGAAAACATGAGTAAACTAAAAGTCATAGCAACATATATATTATTTTATAGGAACTCCCCAAGTTTCTTCCAGATCTTGCGTTAACTGATGCTGATCTTCCATGGAACAAATCTAAAAATCGTTTTCCAAACATCAAACCATGTAATGTAGTTGTTTTACTAATTATATTTTTCTGAAATTAATTTTTAAATACTGCCATGTTAAAATTGCTTATATCTTTTTTTATTATACAATCTGATGGATAAAACCATTTCTTATTTCCTGAAGAAAAATATTTATGCAGAAATCCCAGAATTTTATTTTTGTTATGAAGTAGATGAGAGAGGTGTGAATATATTATACTATCATCTGTGCAACAGTCTATTATATCTCAAGTAAAGAGAGAATATCATAAAGGAAGTCCTCCCTTGGGACTTTCTCAGATTAGGCAGGCAGAGAGTCTGTGGATTAGTAGAGAGATCTGAAGCAGCAGATTGTACACTGCAGTTGCAGGACAGGAAATAATACAGTCTCGTTGTTTCTTAGCTTTGTAATATAATCCATCCTAATTATTCTTCTTGGGCTGTGTACTCTGGAGTAAAATAAAGTTATCTAAAAGTGTTGGATCCATCTCTGGGTATGCTCACTTTTTCTTTGGAACATGATGCTTTCTTAAGATACTTGTAAATATGGTATGTAGCTGATCCAGGAAAGATCAGAGTAAATATATAGCAATTTAGAAATCCAGGATAGATTTTATCACAGGAGTCAGGAGTCTGTCTCCCTCTGTAGTCAACACTGCTTCATTTTTCACTTATTAAGAAAAGAAATGCTATTATTATTTTAAGCATTAGCTGTGATGTGAGATGGGGACAATGCATTCTTTGGTTAATGTAGCCACATTCTATGCTATTAAGTGTTGAGAACAGCTGCTCCTACTATCTGCTACTAGTTCAGGAAATATCCTGTGCTGAAGTTGACCTAAGATGACTAAAGCAGTAGCAGAATGCACACTTAGAGCTTATCTCTTTTTGGACATATACTCAAACTCTATTCTTCTATTGCATTATTTATTAACATATGCATTCAGCCAAGATTCAATTTGATTCTGCAATTTAGTTTAATTATTCAAAATCAGTTTGAATTAATTTTGTTCAATGATTACATTAAATAAAAGTATCTGTATCCAAACAGATCATCCCAATGAATCATGAGATAGACTCAGATACCTGCTTTAATCCAATAATTCAAATATATTCAAATAATATTAATTAATATTTAGGATATGTTCTGCTGGAAACAAATAAAATACTCAATTTTGAATGTGTTCAGGGAACTACATAGGCACATAGAGACATATGTAGGTTTAACTTGAGATGGAAAAACCAGCACAGAATTCAATTTATCTTCTCACAGGCCCATGTGTGCTTGCGCGCGTGCACGCACACACATACACAGAGAGAGGGAGGGAGAGAGGGAGGGAGGGAATGAAAGATATCTTTTATCAGTGTGCGAGGAGACAAAAGTTGTAAATTAAAATGTTTATCTAAAAGTCTTCTTTGTTAATGAGTATATTGCTCGATTCTGTTAAACTCAACAATGGTTTTAATGGTTAAAAATAAAAACTGAAAAAAATAAAATAAAATTTAATAGATATTATATATGCATATGTATGTAAAGAGATGGCAAATTGTTTCAAGTATGTTGTTAGCATATCATTAAGTGTCATATTTTCTAAAATGATTTATCTGTATGTGCACATACATACATGTACATAGACACACTGACTGTTATCTGCTTATCTATCCATATATTCATCCATTGAAACTTTGGAAAGATGCTTTGATTTAATTTCTTTTGCACAGATAATAATAATCGAGTGAAGTTAATGCCTGATGCTAGTGTACCAGGATCTGATTATATTAATGCCAGCTATGTATCTGTAAGTTTATAACCATTTTAACATTCTACATTCTTCTCCATGCCATTTGGTGATTTAGAAAGAAACATATTTTTATGCATGAATTTTCTTTTATTCTCTCCCTGTACACAGTTATAGAGTAACTTCAATCATCATCATCATCATCATATTTTTATTTTATTCATTCGGTTTATATGGAAAACAAAAATAGTTTATTGAATACCTTGTTGTTGAAAGCCACTGTTTTAAATAACATGCTATACAAAAGGAGATTCCAATCACTAATGTAGTTTATCAGGTGCAAACCTTATACAGAAAAAAAAGATGTGAAGAATTAGGAACAATTCCCCTGGCTGTGTGCTTGGGTATTGTGGAGGGGAGGGGAAAAACTTCATGGAATATTGCATATTTACTTTTAAATGATATAATGTGTAAAAGAAAATACTTTATATTTGAAAACATATCAAATTAAGAGATAAACTGATTTGTGAATGTAGCAATTCCACCTATCTTTTTGCTAAAATCATAGTTTTCTATATTTCTTTGATGTAGGAGAAGATAAAATTTAATGTATTGTTTTTGTTTACTACAAGAACGATATTTTTTTCTGTTTTCAATGTTGCTTTTTGCAATTTGATTTTCTAAAAATTCTGCATTCAGTTCCATGTAACAGTTTGTAGCTCCACCTTAAACAAATGGGAGAACATTTAATATCAAATACAATAATTTTATAATTATTACCTAATAAACTACTCAATTTTTTATACAGAAGACATATTCTACAACCAAGCCAAACTATAGTATATGCAATACATTTTCTATCAAAGCAAGTTTATATCAGAAAAATATGTTAAAAATTAAGTATTACATATATTTAATTTTTTACCCAAAGTTCAGTTTCCCCGAATTGGTAAATTGATTTTTCCCCATTGTTACAAAATTTCAAAAAATGTTACATCTCTAATATTTTATCATGGCGATTTTATATGCGAGCTTTGTAGAAATGTAGTTTTGAAAAATACCATTAAGGAAAGAAGGCATACCTATAATAGAACATAATATTTGAAAAGAGACAGACATTTTGCAATATGTTACAGATTTGGGTGGGGCGGGGTTGTGTTGGAAGCACCAACATGCTCCTGTAGAAAAGGATTTGCCAGTGACATCATCATTGCCTGGGGAATGGCCAGGTAGGGGCTCCTTTTGTATCCCTGTGAAGTTGCCCACCGAAGTGGCAGATGGAGGTGGAGTGTGTGATGAGACCTCACCCCACCTTATGGCAACAACAGGTTTTGGAACATGACCCTGCTGATTGGTGGAGCAGCATTCTAACCTTGTGAGCCACTGCGGTCCTTAGATTTTATATGTTTAATGTCTAATCATCCCCATTTTCTAAACTACATATATAGAAATCCAGGGAATGTAGACCAGTTAATGAATAGCTATTAGAAATATGTATTGTATTCAGGGAATATTCAGGAAGGGTAACTTTGAATATCTACATGCAAGAAGACATGTTAAATATTTTACTTAATATATAATATTTCCTTTTTTTCTTTAGCAATATGTACTAAGTTTCATTTTTACCTTAGGGCTATTTATGTCCAAATGAATTTATTGCTACTCAGGGACCATTACCAGGCACAGTGGGAGATTTCTGGAGAATGGTTTGGGAAACAAGAGCAAAAACTATTGTTATGCTAACTCAGTGTTATGAAAAAGGACGGGTAAGTTATCAATATATGGGTTATGAAATGTATTTGAAGACTCACTATTATTATACATTCGTTAAAATAATTATATGATTTTATAAGCCATCATATTACGCCCTGACTGCAGATAAGATGCCATCAATATTGGCCTGAAGATAACATTCCAGTTACCGTCTTTGGAGATATAGTGATTACTAAATTAGTGGAAGACACTCAAATAGACTGGACCATCAGGGATTTAAAAATTGAAAAGGTAAGAATAGATTTTATCCAAGCTTCCATTTATTCTGTGAAAATTGTAATCTGTCTGCAGCTGTCTGCAGTCTTACTCTTGGGATCATTGTTTAAATTTCTTGATTAATATATCTTGGCTTTTATGATTCCCAATATTGTGATGTCATGAGATTATTTTCTATAAAGTTAGAAAACCTTTGCCTTATCCTGCTGTTGTACTATAGTATAAAAGCAATATATTATGGAAAAAATATGAATGTATATTTTCTGGGAAATTGAAACCCAAAGAACAAGTTATGAAAGTGTATTCATCACTATAATATTTTAATTTGTTGGCGTGAAAGAGTTATAAATCAAAACCAGAGAAAATGTTCACTAGCATTACGCAGGCACAGAGGGTCATAATGAAGGGGGAAATGTCCATTAAATTAAAATATCACTTAGTAATGTGGTGTCAAATTATGCTGAATTATATTGGCTGTGGCTTTTACATATGCTTTACAAAACCCAACATGTTAGTATAGTTGACAATAACTTATGAAAAATATTAAGAAATCTGATATTTAAGAATCAGTAAACTGGAGGACTTCTGGGTTGCAAGACAGGCGGTCACACCATGGAGCGGCTCCTCCCTCCGGTGGCCGTTTTTCTGCCCTTGGGTGGGCTCCGTGAGCCAGGGTCCTCAGGGTGACAGCGGTCACCCAGGGGGTCCCCAGTTTTGCCCTAGGCACCTGAGGGATCATGGAGGTGCTTCAATGGCTGGCAGCCATCATCGCCATTCCTAGCAGAGCTTTCATCAGAAAAAGTGAAAGCGATGTGGATTGTGGTTGTGTATTGGAGGTGAGACATTGTTTCTGTTTGAGTGAGCTGGGAGGCTACCTCGGCAGTGAAGAAAACTCTGCTTTTTGACTTTGGCTTTAAGAAAATGTTGGAGAGGGGAAAAGAGAAATCCTCTCCAAGAGACTGGTGGCGGCATAAGCCACTCCTCTCAGAGCTGAGGCTAGAGGGAGAGATGATTTTAACACAGACTGTCACTTTCATTTAATTCTAGACATTATGGATTACAATATAAAAATTGGACAGTTATAAAAATTTGAGATCAGCTGGTTTGGGCGGATTGGCCCCCTCCTGTGAAGGGGGGATGAAGATGGCTGACATCCGGCTTCTTTAACTGGAAACTTTTTATGTCACTTCCTCCTGTGGGCTCAAGAGAGTAAAACATTTTGGCAAGATGTTTTATCTAATGTTTATGAAGAAGAAGATCTATGCTGAGATCTATGCTGAGTCTGGTTGCCCTGGATATATTATTATATTTAAAAGTTGTTTCTGTGTTTGGTGACCTCCCCTGGATGCCCTTTGGTGCCTTGTCAAAAGTGGATCTTCTGTTTTTGTTTTGTAAAACATCCCCTGGAAACTGTATCTGTACTTCTTCTCGAAAGCCAGTTTGATTTGAGGTTTTTAGAAATTCTGCTATTTGCTGTATAAGAGGGAAAATCAACAGAGATGTTGAAGGGCCAGAAATTTCAGGATGGCAAGTCGGCTTCAGCACCCTCTTCAGCTGGGACCAGCCCAAGTACACAATCTTTATTAACATCATTTGTTCAACAGGAAAAGAATGGGCCATTTCCATGGAAAATGGAAATACTGATGCAGATGATGGAAAATATTCAAAAGGGACAAGAGACTACACATCGAGAATTGACAGCTCTGAAGGAAGATTTAACAGCTTTTAAGATGGAGATAAAAATGATTTTGATCCGTTTAAAAAAGAATTGCACTCTGTTCAGCAGATGTCAGTAGATAACAAACAAAAAATTGGCAATGTCGAGGAGAAGGCAGGGGGGTTGGAGAGGGATGTTCAAGCGGTTCGAAAAGAGAACCAGGATTTAGAAATGAAAATTGCTAGCATGGATTTAGAACAAATGTCTTTCTTCCTAGGATTTCAAAATGTAATTGAAGAAGGTGGTGAAGATCTTAAAGAAATCATCGGTACATTGATATTGATCAAATTTATAGAGTAAATTCAAACTATGCCAGAAGAATTAGTAAACTAGGTGGCTCTATTTCTGTAATATTCTCAGTGATTCTATGATGTCACTGATACTTGAGTTCTGTATCAAGAGTCAACTGTAGTTTGTCCTATTAACAAAATAAAGACAATGAGATACAAAATTAATGTTCCATTCCAAGTAATAATTACTGGTTGAACTATTTATCAGGCTGCTGTAAACAATTTAGGCATTTAGGTGTACAATACATCTTAGATGCCTATCTTCTTTGGTAACAAATATCTTAATAGAGTGCCACCAAAAAAAACCAATTGTAATTTATCCCAGTATGAATGGCCTCTCAAAGGGTAACTATATACTCCTCTAACTCAGAAAAAAAGTACTTTTCTTTGCATATCTTAACAGCATGGGGATTGTATGATAGTACGTCAGTGTAATTTTACTGCCTGGCCTGACCATGGAGTACCTGAAACAAGTGTATCATTAGTCCACTTTGCAAAGCTGGTCCGAGACAGCCGATCACATGACAACACACCCATAATTGTTCACTGCAGGTAAGCAGATTTTTAACAGATCTCATCATGTTAAATAATGGGATTAGTTTATTAGAACAGAACCAATGGATAGAATTCCAGTATGGAGCACAGAATCTAAAGAACATTGAAATTTGTGGTTAAACCTATTTAATATACAGACATTTTCAAGAGTTCAAGGTTTCATGTGCATAAATCACAGATTGGTAATAGGTGCATAATGAATTAGTTATAATACTGTAGCTACCATTATAGTAAAAATCTTAATCTAGAATATATTTACCATAAATCTAGAATTGTATTTAAGTTAAAAAAGTCCCTTCTGCTTTGACTATATACTATAGATAATACAAAGAATTTATATGATGAAAAGGGATGTATCTCCAATATTATACTTACCTAAGAATAATTATTTTACAATAATATTTAGTCAAACTGTAATCTAAAATCATTGTCATCATGATTTTTTCCATTAAAAGTGTCAGATGTTTCCATGTGTGTTTCACCTCTACTTCTTATAGTGCTGGAGTTGGAAGAACAGGAGTTTACGTTGCCCTTGACCATTTAATACAGCATATAAATGACCATGATTTTGTGGATGTCTATGGACTCGTAGCTGAACTAAGAAGTGAAAGAATGTGCATGGTACAGAATCTGGTAAGATGTTTAAGATACATGCAGTGGCTCATTTCTCAGATTGCAGGTGATTTCTAAGAGTATAAGTGACTTGTTTTTCCCCTCCTTCTCTGTCCCTCCCTCTCTCCCTTACTCCCTTAGCATGGGGGAGAAATATTATGAGATAGATTTATATACATATATCAATTTTATTTGGAATCCACACTGTCACTCAGGTATGAAATAGATATTTGTTTATCTTTGTATACATCTTTGAAAGTGTGATGACCCGTCCCAAAGTCATTAAACAGAAACAGAAAGCCCAAAGAATGAAGAGTATTTTTACTAATGGCAAAAATTAAAAATTAATCCAAACTGAGTTTCAAAAAGGGAACACAAAAGTCCAAAAGTCAATATCCAGAAATAATTACCAAAGCAGATAAGACAAGAGCCGAGAGCAAGATACAGGAACTTGATGGTTTCACGAAAGTTTGACTTCTGCAACACGCCCTTGCGTGCACAGGCTATTTATAGCTATTTCCTCCATCACGTTGCTGGGCTTGTTTCTGCCTGCATCTCTCCCTGGCGTCAACCAGGGGTTCTGTTTCCTCTTCTGAACTCTCACTCCCAGCCTCCTCGCCCAGCTGATGTGAGGCTGTTGGAGCCTGGCCAATGTCAGAGGCTAATTGGTCAGCCAAGTATGTTAACCCCTCTGTGTCTGACTCTGACTGAATCTGACAAGAGATGACAAGGAGAGCCACATCTTGCTCCATGCATCTCACTTCTTCCTTGCCCCACCTGCCAGAAATTATTCTTTTGAGAGTCATTGTACCACCACTGCCACCTTGTGGAGCAGGACTCTGAAAGGCTTGTGTTGTTGCACGCATCAATGTCAGCACTTCCACGAGGTTCAGCATACTGGTGCAGCCATGAGTGGCAGGATGCCAACTGTGTTGGTATGATGAAACTAGCAGCGGTGTTGTACTTGGTGCATGCAATGGTACAACAAGCCTTGCAGAGTACTGCTCCAGCGGCAGCTTCTGGATGCATCAGGGCAGCACGGGTTAGCCACTCTGCCGGCATGAAGAACAGGGAGGGGAAGTGACCATGGCGACGGAGAATCCAGTCCCACACTCACCACTGCCTGCATCCCCAAAATAATGACCCCCCAATAATAAGGCCAAGCCCTTATTTTGAGGTTCAAAACATGGAAGGCATTTCCAGGTAAGATGGTTTTGTAGTCAGATTAACCAGGTCTGATAAGTTCAACATTTTCAGGTGTCTAAGCAACTCTTTTGGGTATTGTTCCAAGGGCTCCTATTCCTACTGGTACAATCATTAATTTCTTCCTCCGCGATTGCTCAACTTCAATTTACAGATTGAGGTATTTTGTTGTTGTTTTAGTTGTTTCTCTTCAATTTGTGCATCACCTGATATTGCAATATCAATGTACCAGACTTTTCTTTTCCACACTAGTGATGTCAGGCATGTTGTGGGTGAGATGTTTGTCTATTTGGATTCAAACATCCAACAAGATCTTGACCTGTTCATTTACAAGAACTTGGTCAATTTGGTATTCTCAGTAATTTTTGCTGCATTCAAACCCAAACTTCTGGCAAAGCTTCTGATATATGATTTTGGCAACTCAGTCATGAGGTTGTAAACAGTTTGTATGTTTTTGGTGAAGCCACTGATAAGGTGATCCACTGTTTCATCTTTCTCGTTGCATAAGTGGCAGTTGCTGTTGTAACTGACATTTTGATTTTTGTTTTTATATAATTGGTCTGCAGGGCTTGCTCTTGGGCAGCCAAAATTAAGCCTTCAGTTTCTTTCTTTAGCAGCTCTGATATTTGTTGTTGTTGTTGTTATCCTATAAAACCTCTCTCAAGATAGATAGGTAGACAGGCAGACAGGCAGGCAGATAGATAGATGACAGACAGACAGATCAAATGTACCTGAAAATGTACTTGAAAGGTCAACAACAATGTCAAACCAATATAAACATGTGGCTGAATGTGTGATCAATAGTATTAAATTTATACACCACCTGATTGTGTCTGTTGGTAATTTATAATTGTTAAATATTTACAAAACAGAGTGCAATACAGCAAACATGAAAACAGATTTTGCTTGCAAGACTAAGCTACGTAGAGAAACCATGTCATTCATCATTCATTTAGCAACCATTCAAAGTTACAATGACACTGAAAAAAGTTACTTTCAACCAGTATCGGCACTTACAATCATCACAGCATCCCTCCAGTCACATGATCAGAATTTGAGAACTTGGCAACTGGCATGTATTGATGATGGTTTTAGCATCCTGGGGTTATGTGATCATCATTTGTGACCTTCCCAGACAGCTTCTGACAAGCAAAGCCAATTGGGGAAGCAGGTTCACTTAATGATTGCAGCACTCTCTTAAGAACTGAAGTGCCAATCATGACAAAAGGGTCATAAAACAACCCTCTTAATAACCACAGTGCTTAACCACAGAAATTCTGATTCTAATTGTGTTCATAAGTCGAGGATTACCTATACTGATTTGGTTGCCCCATTAATCTTTGTGTGATTAACTTTAAAGTTCTGAAATTATAAGTGATTACTGAATGATAATGAGTTTTTATGGGCTGTCATAAAACACAGATTAGATGGAACTGTTCAGGTTTTAATTTGTTTAAAGATTTTACCAATTTGTATCAACATGTATTTGTCCCAGTGGTTTTCAGACAGCTCATACTTTAAAATCTGTAATTATAAAATCTTATTTCACTTCCAGTCAATTATCTGGCGGCTGCATTCTGCATTAACTGCAACTTCTGAACTGTTTTCAGGAATACTTCTTGAGTGCATTTCAGTTTCAGTAGAGAGATAATTGGGGCATGACTTACTGTAGAGAAAGAAGCCTGTCCCAATATCGGATCCATTATTGTACTTGGACTTCTATTCAAAGTTGGGGATTGTTGTATCATTAATTTAGTCAAAGTTATGATGTTCTATAAAATAGAATATATGTAAGGTGATTTCTAGCAAACACAATATTTGAAACTCTCAGGTTGATCTGTTGTGAAAAATTAACATGTCCAGATAGTTGACACTTTTTGCCAAAAGTATACGTTTTCTGGGGACTAGCCATTTTTCACTGTTGATCTGCTCTAGTCAAATCTATCCGCCATTAATAAATTATTGTAGCACCTGAAGGAAATTATTTAGCCATCCTAGCTGTATTCTCCAATGGTGCATACAGATATGCATAAAGAAACAGCTCATTTCTTTAAAACTGTCAACAAAAGCAGAACAACATTTCCATGAAAGATTGTTTTCACCTTTATTCCTTTACATCCCTATACCTTTTCTGATGGTTGAAAACCCTAAAAGCAGCATTTTAAAGTCTCCACAATCACTCCAGTTTGCTACCATTGAAAATTTAAAATGATAGTTTGTAAAGCCTCCGTCTTTGCCACAATATTAAAGTATTTTTCCATTTTCCATGGTTATTTTACATAAGTAATATCCTGTTAGAACAGACCTTTGGCTATCTATTGCAATAGTCTGTCCTTGTAGTGGCCAACCAATTGCATAAGAAACCTCACTAGACCGGTAGCAGATGACCTTCAAAAGAAGCTAAACTGCTATCAAAGTTAATAGTCCAAAATTCAATAGTAATGAATGAAGGCAAATATACGTGTTGCAGGGTAATGTTGCAGGATCTAGTCTGGGTCAGTCACCAGAACCAGAGATTTAGTCTTCGGAGCTTTCAACTTTTGCTGGAGTCCATCCTCAGGGAACTTTCTCTCTCACCAAAATGTGTCATTGCTCCTCAGATTGATCTTCTTCTTTTTTTTGAAGCAAGTTAAGATGGTACATGGACTGTAGCCAAGAAATTAAAAAGATACTTGCTCATGGGGAGGAAAGCTATGGAAAATCTAGCCAGCATTCTAAAAAAGCAATCTTATTTAGAATGAAAAAGTTATGGTTACTATTGTTTACTATTTTCCTCTTGAATATTACATATGTTTCATTGGTAGAAGTTTTAGATTGTCTTTTGAAAACATTTCTTGATCATTTCCTTTTTGACAAATTATCTGTCTGATAGAGTGATATAAGTTAAGTTTTGCAAGCTAAAAATAGCTGTCATTGTCTTGTAAGTCCCAGTTTCTCGCTGCAGCTAAACATAGGTCAGAACCTAAACTGATGAGGTGATATCTCGTGTAGAAAACCAGTGAGGTCTTGATCGATTTTTATTTGGTGGCTGGACAGAAGACACAGCAGTTTTCCTATAACTGCTCCCAAATGATTGATTCAGGCAACATTTTTCACCAGATCTCTGTGTGCTAATTCAATTTGATGTGCATGTCAACCAATGGAACATACCACAGGGGGCCCTCTTTCAACAGTATACAAAATACAGGCTTTTTTCATTCAATCATGTTTGTGATACAGATCAAATGTGTTCTTCTGTGAAGCCTCTCCTGTTGCCTCTGTCTTTAAATGCATTTCAGAACAAAATGATAGCTTTCCTGGGGCTACTTTTGTTGTTTTCTGAAAAGTCAGGAAAACAAGTGTCAGCATATCCATTGCTTCCAATTCAACCCAACAATGCAGCTAGAAGGGTAAATTATCAAAGGGAGAAAAGTGTTTTATCCACAAGCAGAAGTCAGCAATGATAATGATGTTTGGGAATCCCTGTGGGGTTTACTCTGTAATGTTATTATAACTTTGAATATTACAGGTTCAGGCGATAGTAGAATTCAAAGTTAAACCTTGAATATTCAAATAATTTTAAGTGGTTCACAACATGATTTGATGTAGCCAAACACAACAGTGATTTTACGTAAAAATATTATACCAAAAAAACCTTTTTAATCTCTTTCTATCCCTTGGCTGTCTAGGATATACAGTTTTCAATTCAGCAAAGACCTATACTTAGTATAAGAAAGAAAATAAGATTTTTTGGGTTTATTTAGTCCTAGGGATCAAAAAATTCTAGTAAACTTTCTCAGACTATAATCTTTATTAAAGGCATGGCCTTTTGTGAGGTGCAACTCACTTCAAGAGATGCATAGCATGTGTAAACATATGTTTTTATGAGTATAAATTCAGCAACCTTTTGCTCAATTGTGCGGTCAACACAATAGTAAATTTAAAAATTGTAATGGACTGTCCAGAAAGACTTAATTAAATAATTCTAACATTACTTGTCTTTGTGTTGAATCTTGATGTCAAATGTTTGTACTTCTTTTGCACAACTCTTAAACTGTTTTTCATACATAGAATCCTGAGGAGTATTGCTGGTAAATTAGGGCATTTATCATTTTGCCAGCCCTTCAAGAAACACCAGAGATTAAGGTACTAGAGTTATGACTGCTAATACTGTTCTATTATAACATTACAATAACGTAATCATGCAATTCTGAATATGCTTTGCCATTCTGTCCCTTTATCATAATGAGAATTGGGGTGGTAAAATCGTATCTGATATGCTTATTCAAATTACATTTCTCCCACACAGAGATTTCTTTTATCTAACCACTGTCTTGACTGTAGCTCTTTATCCTGTTCCTCAAGGTTATTCTTACTATCCATCACATATATTAGATGAAGATTATGTGAAGATACCACTAATGTAGTGTTTGAAACCATTGAGGTCTGTCACAGTGCTGTTGGTGCAAATGTGTGGGAAAAATGAACATTTGGTTCATTACAGGATCTGTAATCAAGAGAATGTTAATGTTTTTGTTCTTTTGTGAAAAATTGTTTCAGCTTGGCTCTTATCTGTATGCATTTGAGTGACCTGATCTGTAAACTGAAAATGACAACTAGCAACCCTGTGTTGTTCTGCATGTAGTCTGTTCTTCGTGACATTTTCCCTGGAAATTGATCATGCTCTATTGATTTGCTTATTTATCTCATTGGGTAGGTGATTCAGTCTCCTGTATGTCTGGCTTAATTCCTTCAGTTCAGCATCCCTGTCAAATGAGTCAGAAAAATGTGGTTTCACAGTACTATACAAATAAATTTATGGTGTGTTCAGGATGAAAAGTTGAAACAAATAGATATGCTGTTGCCCATGGCAGGGGTCTCAAACCTTCGCAACTTAAAGACTTGTGGATTTCAATTCCCAGAGTTGAAGTCCACAAGTCTTAAAGTTGCCAAGATAGGGAACCTGTTGCCCATGGGATGACTGATTGCCAGAAGTAATACAATCTTTTGGGAGAGTCCTTAATTAAAACTTGGACTAAAATGTTATGGTAGACCAGAAGATACTGAAAAAAGAGAACACAAAAGAAATGCCAAGTTTAACAGATGGATTAGAAAAGCATAGAACAGGTTAAAAAGGTAAAGATATCCCTCACACATATGTGCTAGTCGTTTTGTCATGAAGTAAAATCAAAAGCAGAATGCAAATGACACTTCGTCAGAAATGGGTGTTAGATAAATAATTCCAGTAATGTCAATCTGAAAAGCATTTTAAGTGATTAGAAGTGGGCAAACCATTTTTTCCAAAGAGCATTCATTGCCAGTGTTGGCAGTTTTCCAGGTAATAATTAACATAAATGCCCCTAATATGGTCAGCTGTGTAGATTGCTAAATAATTAAGTAAACTAATGACAATTTCCTCCGCAATCTCTCTAAAATGTGTTGTAAAGTTCTTCTATATATTTAAAAATCACCCATCTCACTCACAGTACATGTGTATGTATATGTGTATACACAGTCTAAGGGACATGGTGGGTCAGCGGGTAAGGCAGCCGAGTTTGTCGATTGGAAGGTTGGCAGTTCAGTGGTTTGAATCCCTAGTGCCATGAAATGGATGAGCTCCCATTTCTTGTCCCAGCTTCTACCAACCTAGCAGTTTCGAAAGCATGTAAAAATGCAAGTAGAAAAAATAGGAACCACCTTTGGTGGTAAGGTAACAGCATTCCGTGCACCTTTGGCATTTAGTCATGCCGGCCACATGAACACAGAGACGTCTCCAGACAGTGCTGGCTCTTCGGCTTTGAAACGAAGATGAGCACTGACACCTAGAGTCGGAAACAACTAGCACATATGTGTGAGGGAAAACCTTTACCTTTTATATACAGTCTGTGTCTGTGTCTGTTTATCATATTTACATCCACTATGGTTTGAGAAAATTAAAAAGATCTTGGAAAGAGAGAGAGAAATAACTAGGAGCACCTGGATATCTGCTCTTCTTTTATTTCATCAGTTGGTCAGAACTATCAATTCTTTTTTAGGAAGAGGAGGAGAGGCGACTAGGTAGATATGTTTGTCCATTATTCTGTGGAAAGCATCTTGCCACCTGTGTCTGTCAGCGTGTGAGGTTTATTTGTTATTCAGTGTGTGAGCTTTGTTTGTTGTAAAGACTATGTGTCAGGCCTTTGAAGTACTTAAGACTAGGAAATCAAAATCATGAATATTAATACTGTCTTTACTATATAAGGCTACTATAAAAATCTTGCAAATCTGGATGCACTTCTACTCTCTTTGACTTAGTCTTCCAGAAAACTGGGAAGATGAAATCTGATATGCTTTGTGTTTCTTATTAAAACTTCTATTGAAAAATATTAGATTAAAAGCAGTACCAACTGAAATCAGAAATAAAGAGAAGAAACATAAAGTGAAAAGAAAAATAAATATTTTTTTAAAAAACAGGGAAAAGGTAAGGATGGGGGAAAAAGAATATTTAAAGAAGCAACTCCCAATCTTTTTTGCAGCAAGTCATCGTAAATTAATAGTTTCCCGCCTTTTATGTGATTGGAATCTCAGATGATTTGTTAAATTACATTCCTGCTTTAAACTCATGTCGTTTGAAAGAGCAATGATACAGAGCTAGGAAGTCTAAATATTTTATCAAGAGACTTATTTAAAGGAAATAGGAAAACAAAATTGATCACCTAATATATTATTAAATGCCTTAAAGTTACTAACATGAAAGGATTGTGGTAAATTGAAATCCCTCCAATCATTTGTTTGGAAATGTCAGAGTGAAATTTTGCTACAGCAGCCTGAGAATACATATCTGTAAGCACAAATATACAATATACAAAGAACACATATGCTGTTTAGCACGTTTCTCCAGTTGCCCAAAATTTGTATAATAGAAATTGTATATTGTAGCATAGGGCATATATTCTTTTTAACTCTGCTTCCTCTCCCAGCAAAAAACATTCCTTTTGTATGTGTCCCCTTCAGCATCTCAGAAAATAGAGAGGGAATAATTACAAGGAAAAAAGTGGCTAATTGGGAAGTATGCTTTGTCTGTTGTACCCAGCACAAGTAAGGTCCCTGAAAGACAAGCCAATGAATGTCCCTTTGAAATGAAGGGGTGGGGGGAGAATCTTTTAAATACCTTGCAGGCGATTTACTGTAATTATAACCTCATCTGTTATTAATGCCACCTTCCTATCCATTGTGTAACATTCCACTCAGGCTTCTTCCCCTTACAAACAGGCAGTGATAGAATAGTATTATTTCATATCTCTGAAGTTGTTATTAGAAGCAAATAATTTTGCTCTGAAACTGGAGTGCAGCTATAAAGCTGCTGCCTCACTGCTTTTCTATTCATGTGGCTTTATCTAGACTGCATTTTTGCCCCCCTTTCACCCGCATGTTGTTTGGTCAAGGATTTTATCAATTCAGCT
>JANHFP010001920.1:56233-68348 GCA_032468135.1 Calamaria suluensis | reverse complement strand
ACACATTCTATCAGCAATACGAATATCATTGGCACAAAATTGGAAACTTTCGAATTTACTTTCAAACATAAAAATGATACAAAAAATTTACCAAATTGAAGAAATGGACAGATTAATGATGAAGTTGAAAGATAGACAGGAATCAGAATATTATAACATTTGGGAGAAATTGTATAATTGGGTAAATCTAAAATTGGGTAACAAAAAGAATTGAAATGTATTGAACAAATAGAGACGACACAGTAAAAGCATAAATTGATATTGCAGTTGTATAACAAAAATGCTTTAATAAGCCATCAACACAGGGTTTTATGTAATTTATATGTTATATGTAACATGTTAGTGTACGGTAGGTGATGTTTTGTTTTTATGTTTTTTCATGTTTAGACATGCTAAATGATATATAGAGAATGAAATTAGAGTCAAATAAGTTGTTAAACATGAGTTTTTTTAGTGCGTAAAAGTTTAATAATTTTTTTTTTAAAAAAAAACAAAAAACTTCTGCAACGGTTCTCCAGAACTGGTCAGAACCTGCTGAAACCCACCTCTCCTCTAACACCTCTTATTGGGTTTCCCACTTCAGTTACAACACATCCTCTTCCTGTGTCAGACAGAATGGATAGACCTTTCCCATGTTCATGAAGGTCTCATCTGACTGAAGTTCTTCTAGGAGATGGGGCAAAGGGTGGCCACAGAAATTGTACATGTCTTATATGCCAAATTTCCCTTTAGGATAACAGAGTTGGAAGGGACCTTGGAGATTTTCTAGTCCAACCCCCTGCTTAGACAGGAAACCCTTGCCTAACGAACTGGCAGGCCCGATCTCAAAACCACTCAATCATATCTTTCAAAGATTGTGGAGTCCTGAGGAATTACCTGAGGACAGGAAAAGGCACTGCTTAATTCCCATCTTCAAAAAGGGGGGAAATATGCATCCATGAAACTACAGACCTAGCAGCCTGACATCAATACCCAGGAAGATTCTGCAAGGTCCTGAAAGCACATGCTGGTTATTCAAAAGCCTGGATTATTTGCTTTGGGTCCTCTGTTTGATTCCACACCATGAATCCATTCATTGTGGTATTCAGCTGGTTTGAACCCATTCAGACAAACTATAATGCCATCCTATTTGGTCACATTATTGAGGCCAGGGCATGCTGAGGCACGAGCAAAGCTCAGGCACAGGAGGCCAGGCACAGAAGGCCAGGCAAAAAAGAATCAGAACACAAAATACAAGCTAAGTGGACATGATCTCATTGATGATCCTCACTCTATCAAGGACCTCGGAGTGCTCATATCAAATGATATAAGTGCTAAAGCCCACTGTATCAAAGTTGTGAAAAAGACATTAAGAGTTGTAAACCTAACCTTCCACAGCTTCTTCTTCGGTAATATTACACTACTAACCAGAGCATATAAAACATTTTCTAGGCCAATCCTTGAATACAGCTCATCTGTCTGGAATACACACTGCATATTTGACATTAACACAATTGGACATGTACAGAAATATTTCAGAAGTAGAGTCCTCCACTCCTCTGCTCGCAACAAAATACCTTATGCCACCAGACTTGATCTTCTCGGCTTAGAAAATTTAGAACTACACAGCCTTCGGTATGTGTTAGATCTGGGCAAGAAGCCACTACAAGTATTTCTCAGAACAGGTTTATTATAGCACAATTACAACAGACGCGAAGACCAGCAAGAGACTGCGGCTTTAACAGAGCCGCTCTATTTATACAGACAGTTCGCGCCCAAACGGAACCCATTAATTATCGCTTGCAACATTGGATCTGCTCAGCTCCCTCTGCTTCCCGCCTTACTATTCCCGCCTTTATTTCCCGCCAGAATAACCTGTGCACAGTCTGCACCCGTTTGCAACCAATTTAACCTATATATACAACACCCCAGATAGAACATATATACATATTTTATTTACAGACATAATCTTTCAAGTAACCCGGTATGTATTTTTGATGGGAAGAACGCCGTAATTCAACAGGATTAACAATCAGAGAGTCCGGTTTACAATCACTCAAAACAGGTACAGGCACAGTACATGATGACCCAGGTACATCAGATATCAATAAGGAATCGTCCATTCCCAGACCGCCTTCATTCGCAGCCGGCTCTTCACCCGCTACAATGATGGGGTCACTGTCCTTCAGCACCTTCTCCATCAGTTCCCCCTCACGCAAACCAAGAGAACGGTCTGTGTGCTGCGGTTGGCTGGGATTGGGAACAATAGTGTCTGGGGAAACAGGTGGAACATTTACAATTGGGTCAACAGTGTCAGACTGCATGTCCTTGCAGGGTTGTTGTAAATTCAAACTTTTATTCGGCCTAATTTGATCGATATGTCGTTTTCAAACCCTGCCATCCCTTAATTCAACCTCATACGATCTAGGGCTTGTTTGTCTGACCACCCTAGCTGGCACCCAGTTTTCACCTTCCCTATAATTACGGGCATAGACTTTATCATTTATACCTACAGTTGTTTCAGGAGCCCCAGCAAGGAAAGGATCCCTAGAGACATCGAACCTAGGATGGGTTCTATCTAATATTGTGTATAGTCGTCTGCCCATTAAAAGTTCGGCCGGGCTAACCCCTGTGCTGGAGCAAGGGGTGGAATGTTGCCAGGTCAAGAAATTTGTTATTTTCTCAGTCCAGGAACCATGGGGTGTTTTAAGTAATGCAAGCTTGGTCACCTGCAGCATTTTTTCCACCAGTCCTTTGCATTTTGGATTGTAAGGAGTAGTTAAGACATGACAGATTCCCAAACCCCCCAAGAACCATTCCATAGCCAGGGAAGTGAATTGAGGGCCATTATCCAACACCACAATGTCTGGAAGCCCATGGGTGGCAAACAATTGTTTCAGGATAGGTATCACATCTTCAGAAGTGGTAGAGCCCATTTTGACTACTTCCACCCATTTAGAGAAGGCATCCACAATAATTAACAGCATGATACCATTTAATGGCCCAGCAAAGTCAATATGAATCCTGCTCCAAGGTCCCACAGGTTGCTCTCATTTCGTAGGAGTCACTTTAGGTGGGGCAAATCTATGAGCTTGGCAGATATCACATTTAGCCACATATAAATTAATATCAGAGTCAATGCCAGGCCACCACACATAACTCCTGGCTACTGCTTTCATCTTCACTATGCCTGGATGATTGCTATGCAGAGCCTCCATAACTTCAGGGCATAAAGACACAGGTATGACAACTCTATCACCCCTTAATAAAACCCCATGCAAAACAGATAGTTCTTCCCTCTTAGTCCCAAAAGAGACAAACCCTTCTTCCAAAATGGCTCGGAGAGTTTTGTCCTGAGCTGTGGATTTGGTGATCCTGTGTGCTGTGAGGGGCCCCTGATCTAAATAATTAAGAGCCAGTAAAGGAAGTTCTTCAGCAGGATCTTTCAAAAGGTCAGGCAAAGGACACCTACTTAAAGCGTCCATGTGCCCCATCAACCTTCCGGGTCGGTGCACTAATTTATAATTATAACTTCTCAGGAACAAGGACCACCTGACAAATCTGGGAGGTAGAGCTACCGGCATCTTCCTGTTGCCACCTAATAACCCCAGGAGGGGGAGGTGATCTGTTTGCACCTCAAAATGATGCCCATACTCATAGTCGTGGAATTTTTTCACTGCAGCCACAATTGCCAATGCCTCTTTATCTGTTTGCGCATAATTCCGCTCAGCAGGAGAAAAACGCCACTGGAGCCTAAGCCCTATTAGGCAGGATGTGACTCAGGACTGCCCCCACCCCCACAGGAGAAGTGTTACATGCCAATCTAATAGACAAAACCATGGAATACTGCATTAAGAAAGATTCCTCCGACAGCAAATCTTTCACCCCTTGAAAAGCAGCGGCTTCCTTCTTTCCCCATGACCAAGGAACCCCTTTTCTTAACAACCTGTGGAGAGGCTCAGCCACTGAAGCCTTTCCTTTTAAAAATGTATTATAAAAGTTTAACAACCCCAAAAAAGCTTGTAATTCCGTTTTGGAACTGGGGTTAGGGGCTTCTTTGATTGCTCTAACTTTTGCATTGGTGAGAAAAATGCCCTTCTCATTTAAACAAACACCCAGGAATTCCACTTCCCTTGCCCCCAAAATACATTTATCAGCCTGTAGTTTTAACCCGGCTTCCCTGAACGTCAACAGGACCTCTTTAACCTGCACTGCTAATTCCTCAGCTGAGGCAGCTGAGATTAAGACATCATCAAAGTATGGGACCACCCCCTGCAATCCCACAAGTAACTGTTCCATTATAGACTGGAAAAACCCCGGGGCCACGTTCACACCAAATTGTAATCTGAGACATTTAAAAGCCCCCCTGTGAGTCACAATAGTCTGAGCAACAGCAGCTTCTTCGTCCACCGGCAGTTGCTGATAGGCTTGGGCCATGTCAAATTTTGCAAAATAGGCCCCTGGACCTAGAGAATGCAGTAAATGTTGTTTGATGGGTACTGGGTAGGCACTTTGTTGTAAAGCAGTGTTCAATGTACTCCTGTAATCTCTGCATATTCTCACAGACCCATCTGGCTTTAAAGGTGTCACAATGGAGGTCTCCCACTTAGAGTAGTCCGTTGGAGAAATGGCCCCTTGTTCTAACAGTTTATCCAGTTCTGTGTCCACCAAATGCTTGATTGCCAGGGGAACCCGCCTGGCTTTTAAATGGACCGGGGCAACATTTGGGTCTATGTTTAAAGATATGGGAGAACCCACATACCTTCCCAAGCCTGGCTCAAAAACATCTGCAAACTCTTGGAAAATAGACTGATTGTTGAGTGTGTTGATTCTTGGTGCAGGAAACATGCCCCCCACATGAAGACCAAACTTATAAAACCAATTCATGCCTAGGAGCGTGGGCACCTGTTGACACCAAGAATGGTAGGGAACCTCTGAACTCTTGTTCCCCCACGAAGTGTACTTGCACGTCCTTGCAGCCGAATACTGGTAAATTTCTCCCTTGGCAGTCAATCAGATGCACTTTGACTTTCTGGATTTCTTCTCTTTTTATATTTGCATTTAATGCTTTCAAATTTTTCCATGATATTAAAGAGAGAGATGCTCCTGTATCAATCTCCATTGAGCATTTAGTTCCATCTATGTCAACAGGAACATATACTTTCGCACCACCTTCCATCTCTGTGTGACTTATTCTGACCGTGTGAATTTCAGACCTGTATGAGGTTTGCTTTTGTCAGTCCTTCTGCTCCCCTGGACCTCTTTTCTCTTTGCTCTCAACGGGAACAGGAGCCCTACAAATGCAAACCAGGTGCCCTTTTTTCAGGCACCTGCGACAAATTGCATCCTTGAATTTACAATTGTTTTTTGTATGCTGGTAGCCACCGCAGCTGAAGCATTTTCTCTCTACGGGCTTTTCACTCTTCCCACCCTGTTCGCTCGTATCTTTCTGCCTTACATTTTCAACTTTATTACAGGTGGGAAGCATTTCTTCACTTTCCCCATCTGATTTTGCCTCTGAATCTTCAGCTACCTCTTCAAAATGTATGCTAGCCCCTTCTGAAGAGGTATTTACCTGGATCTTTTGCAGAGAGTCAGATGCCTGGCTAGATGACTCACTTGCTCTTGCCTCATCCAAAACCTGAGCCAACGTAGGTTTCTTCTTTTTAAGAAGCCTCCTCTGTAGATCTTTATCTCTCACACCATATATGATTTGATCTTTGATGGCTAAATCGACATCAGGAAACTCACACAACTTTGCCTTTTTCCTGAGCCCCACTACAAAATGGTTAATAGATTCACCTTTCTGCTGTATGATATCACGGAACTGGAACCTATGCACCGTGGATGATTCATCCGGTTCATAGTATGCGGCTAGAGCATCCTGCAAATCCGTCCAAGTCATGTCTTCTGGTGCTGCAGAAGCTGAGACCGTCTCCGCTACATCGAACACATCTAGCCCGCAGTGGGTCAAGAGGTTAGCCAGCTTCTGATCATCTGGTATATTGGCTAGCCCGTTTGCTCGCAGGAATATTTTAAAATGCCTCATATATGATTCCCATCTCTCTCTTTTCGGATTAAATGGAGTTGGAGGAATCGGAGAAGCCACGGTTGCTGCTACAGGTGCAACCATGATAGCTATATTACCTTTCTAGCAAATACCTTGCTTCTACCTTCAGAATCCCACCTTCGTCGCCAATGTTTGATCTTGGTAAGAAGCCACTACATCTATTGCTCAGAACAGGTTTATTATAGCACAATTGTAACAGACGCGAAGACCAGCAAGAGACTGGGGCTTTAACAGAGCAGCTCTATTTATACAGACAGTTCATGCCAAATGGAACCCTCTAATTATCGCTTGCAACATTGTATCCGCTTGGCTCTGTCTGCTTCCCGCCTTACTATTCCCGCCTTTATTTCCTGCCAGAATAACCTGTGCACAAATCTGCAAGGTTTGCAACCCTTCTTAACCTATATACACAACAAAGGTCTCATCTGACTCCTTTGTTCTCCCCTTGTTAGCTCTATCATCTGTCTAGGTATTACCCATACAGGTAACCTCTCATTTAATTTATACTGATATTTTTTCCAGACACGTAATAGAGCACTCCTAAATATATGATTTCTAAAAACTGAATCTGGTGTTTTCCCATATACCAAATATGCATGCCATCCATAGACCAGATCATACCCTTCTATATTCAATATTTTCTCATCTGTCTGATTAAACCAATTACTAATTGCCGAAAGACCCGCTGCTTCATAATATAATCTTATATTAGGCATTTTGAGACCTCCTCTCTCTCATGTATCTTGCATTATTTTTTGTTTAACTCATAGTCTCTTACCTCCCCAAACAAATGTATTGATACCTTTCTGCCATTTTCTCATAACTTCATCTTTCTTCAGTATAGGTAACATTTGAAACAAAAATAAAGATTTTGGTAGGACATTCATTTGAATTTCTGCAATTCTCCCCAAGAATGATAATTGTATTTTTTCCATTTTTCTAACTCTTCTTGAATTCTGTACCACAATAACTCATGATTACATTTATAAAGTTTTGTGTTAGATGCAGTAATATTTACTCCTAAGTATTCAATTTTTTAACCTCTTCAAAACCTGAAACTTTTTCTATTTCCTTTTTTCAGCTTTTTCAGCATCCAAGAAGATTAACACTGCAGGGACCTGGTTATTCTTTCTCAAGTATTCAATTAAATTTATTATTTGTCTAACATTACTTTTCATTTGTCTTCCATGTATAAAACCCGTTTGGTCTCCATGTACAATTGTATTCATTACTGTCATTAATCTGTTTGCTAATACCTTCACAAATATCTTGTAGTCAGTATTTAACAAAGAAATTGGTCTATAATTTTTTGGTAGTGTAGGATCTTGATCATCCTTTGGGATTAAAGATATAAAAGCTGCTCTCCATGAGGGTGGCACTGCGCCTCCTCTTTGAATATTAACAAATAATTCCTTAAGTGCATCTATCATTTCCAACTGTAAGTGTTTATAATCAGTATTCGCTTTCTTTTTCAGGTGATGTGGAACTAGAGTGGGAAGAAACTACTATGTAAATGCATTCCATTTCAAGAAGCAAAAGCTTGTGTTCATGTTGCTGTTGTTCCACAATAGGGGCCAAAATATATCCCCATCATACAAATGATTATAAACAAAAATATTTTTGTAGGAAAATAAAATTATAATAATTGTTTTATATTCCATGTGCCTTCACAAATAATATAAATTATTAAATTATGCTTTTATACTGATTAGTATAATAAAACTGTACACAATAAGAACAATCCAGCAATATACATTGCAATAAAATATACATTGCAAGAGATTCTCAGTGGTCATTCATTTATATTATTTCTCTACTTTTTTCTACCAATAACTAATATAATATTGTAATCCATGATAAACTGTCATAATAATTATATTTTTCAGTGCCAATGAGTAATGTAAGCAAAGATATACTATACATTACATACATTTCATAAAAAAGAGGTACCAGTTATAGTTTATACCAGTATTATCATATCATATTTATCAACTCTGTTTAGAAAAGAAAGTCTTTAAGTAACTAGGCAGCAAGTCATAGAGCATTTAAAAAGATAAAACTAGCTACTTTAAATTACTTCTAAAAATGAAGACAGTTTATAAAATTATTGAAATCCAGTTTTCTATCGCATAGAGGTTAAGATGTAACATTTATATATTTTTTAAGTGTCATTTTTTTTAAGTTGAACTCCAGGAAGAATTATTGCCAAAGAAAGACAATTTATACTATTTTATATATTGAAGAAAATATTCTCTGATATATTTTATTTTGTATAAGCATGACTCGCTTTGCTGTTTATTGAAAATTTGTGTATCTCATTAACCCTACCCTTTTGGAAAAATTATAAACCAATAAAACATTTGAATATTAAAAAAAAAGCTGTCAGTTCACGATGTGTAGTCTCTTGTCCCTTTTGTATATTCTATACAATGTATATTCTATCACAGTGATAGAATATGGTTTTTGCCATTGCGTGCCAAAAGTGGGGGGTGCCCGGGGGGGGGGGGGGTTGCACCTCTGTGCCATAATTCAATTTACCCCACCCTCCCTAGAAATGCTCTGGAGCCTGGGGAGAGTGAAAAATGGGCCTTCCCCACACCCCCAGGCCCTCCAGGCCTCTTTCCCAAGTTCTGGTGGGCCTAGAAGGCCCAAAAATCAACTGGCCAACACCCGCATGTACATCAGAGCTGAACTAAGCCAACACTTGCATGCCCACTGATATGGCTCCACGTGCCACCTGTGGCACCCGTGCCATAGGTTTGCCATCATGGTTCTATCATTTGCATCATTTCCATCATGGTTCTATCATTTGCATCACCATGTCATGGTTCTATCATTCGCATCATTTTCTTCATTTCCATTTTTCCTGGCCCAGTCTTTTCCTGTTGAACAAATGATGTTAATAGAGATTGTGTGCTTGGACTGGACCCAGCAGAAGAGGGTGCTGATGCAAACCTGCCACTCTGAAATTTCTGACCCTTCGACATATCTTTAAATTTTCCCTCTTGCACAGCAAATAGACAGCAGTATTTTAGTTCTGTACAACTTCAAATCAAATTGGCATTTGAAGACAAGTGCAGACATGGTCTCCAAGGGATATTTCAACAAAATAATAAAACAGCCAATCCACTTTTTGACAAGGTACCAAAAGACATCCAGGGGAAGTCACTAAAATACAGGAACAACTTTATATATAACAATATCTCCAGGACTACCAGACTCAACATGAATCCAAGGTCTTCTTGTTCATAAACATTAGATCTGTCTTGCCAGATGTTTTACTCTCTTGATCCCATAGGAGGAAGTGACATAAAATCTTTTCAGTTAGAGAAGCCAGATGTCAGCCATCTTCATCCTCCCTTCACAGGAGGGGGGGGGACCAGCCCAAACAAACTGGTCCCAAATTCTTGAAAATATCCAATTTTTTTTATTTATAATCCACAATGTCTAGAATTAAATGAAAATGATTGTCTGTATTAAAATCATGCCATACTGCAGTTGTTATCTGCATGAATTCTGTCCTTTTAAAAGACCTTAAATAATGAGAAATATTTTTAAAGAGAAAAGCAACTCTATGCAACTTTTGTTCTGTTTTACTTTTTCTGCCATCTTCAGTTGTGAGGCCGGAAGAAAAATCATGTTTCTACAGATCTTCAACTCAAACAAGATATTTCACATTGAGTGGGATGAATGGGATGATTTTTCTTTTTCTTTTTTCTTAATATCATGGTTTTATCACTATAAACTGCTAATTTAAACAAGATAAAGGCAATAAATTAACTCAAAAATATATTTTTGTGGTAACTTAGGATACCACAGAAATGTAACAGACTTGGTTCACCCACATAAGAAACTTAATTGCAAGTATTATGAAACAGATAACTGTCTGTAATGTAAGTTCATCTACAGTTATTCAGATGCTTAGCTTCCCCTTCTCATGAATTAACAAATTCTTTGTGTAGCTGTTTGTGGCCTTGAAACTGATTGTTTAATGTTAACATAATTACCAACACTGACTCTTGGTTTACTTTTCACATATAGTATAGATAGTACCTCATGGTTGTTTCAGTGTCAGGTATCTTCCTTCCAAAAAGAAAACAAAAGTTTATTCTACATCAAAATAAATATATTTTCTAAATTGTAGGAAGCAATAATTGCATTATATTTAAAGCCCCCTCAAGCACTATATCCAAATAAAAAATGAAGGTAAAAAAGTGATGCAGAATAAGTGCCAGCTACAGATTTGCTATTGTTTTCTTCTGAGCTATGAAAACTAAAGGTACAAACTCCTTTATGATGCTGAGATGCTCAGTGTGTCTGTAGGTATGTGTGTATTAAGGAAAAAACAATGAAAAATTCTAATGTGAGGTTATTTAGTGACAGACTCATTAAGTCACTTGAAATTAAATAAAAGAGTAAATGTTTGAATTTCAGTATCTTTTCCTTCTCTTTAGTACAAAATTAAATAGGGGTCATAAGACATACATGGTTTAGATTAATTGCAACATGTAATCTATTTCTGGAATAAATCAGTTAAGAAATCACATGAGATTTGAGAACTTGCCCTGCTTGCCATTTGCCTAAAAGTTTCAGGAACTACATATCCAGCCAAATTCAGAAGTAAAACTAGAAAAATACTTCTGCTTTCATAGCATTGGAATACCGTTATGAGTTTCTTTGGAATTAATGTTTCAATATGTCAGCCTCAGAATATTTCACATCATCTCCAGTATATTTTATGGGGGAATGCATATAATCACGTTCTCTAATATCTATGCCTTTTATATATCTGAAGGGTCTTACTCACTATATATGGCATGCTGTGTGTTTCTCTGTCTCTTATCTTCTTCTGACTTTCGGCTGACATGAATCTGTGGGGAGGGAATGGGAGTGATGATGTATGTTGTCAGGAAATGATGCACATCTTTGAAGCATGACCAGATATGAAAAAGACTGTGAATCCTGGTGATCCGTTATTTCCTGATGGACGGAAGGATATGACCTGCACATTCTTCACCTCTCACGTGGGAGCAAAGAAGAAGATAGATAGGAATAGAAATAGATAGACAGACAGACAGACAGACAGACAGACAGACAGAAAGGTAGGTAGGTAGGTAGGTAGGTAGATACCCTGTTTTCCCCAAAATAAGACATCTCCTGATAATAAGCCCGATCGGGCAATAAGGCCAAGTACTTATTTTGGGGTTCAAAAAAATATAGGAGAGCGTCTTATTTTCGGGGGAACACGATAGAGAAGAAAGAGGGGTGTGCGGCCATAATTTTTCACCACCATCCAAGCAGCACTTTGGGGGAAAAAAAGCTAATTGTCAGCGCATCTCCGAAAATGAATTGCAAGGGTTTTAGGAAACGGGCGTGCTTAGTTACAGTAAAGAGCAAACTGCAGATTTCTGAGGCAGCCACCACTGGAGACCGAAAAAAGAAGGAAAGAAATGCCACGCTATAAATATTCTTTATTAGAGTTTTTATTCCTCTTGGAAGGCAAGGAATTACTTTTTCTAAAATAATTGACAGGCTTACCCCTAAAGCAACATTAGGCTGTCAATGCAGGGAGATGGATGCAGTCAAAATAATCAGCTGCTAGTTAAACATTCCGTTTTGGTTTAGCGAGTAAGATATAAGTCTGGGGTTTAATAGTCTTGAGTGCTCTGTTTTTATTATTTTTTTTTTGTAAAAAGAAAAAGGGACGCTTTTATTATTTTATTTTTCCTAAACGCTTCCCACGCGGGGGGACCGACGGACTCGAAAGGCTAAATTTATCTCAGCAGAAGATGAACCGGGCTCGGTTGAACTTCCTCAACAGAAGTGCCGTTGGTCAAATTGCTCTGAAGAGCTCACAAATGAGGAAGAATGGGACCGGAGGGAAGAGAAGAGAAATGGACACACCGCATGTCTTTATGGAAGGCGGGATAATGCGTGTTTCCTCTCGAGGGAAATATTTGTCAGCCCAGAGGTTACTAATAATAATAAGATAAGAGTTGGAAGGGACCTTGGAGGTCATCTAGTCCAACCCCCTGCCCAGGCAGGAAAACCTACAACATTTGAGAC
>JANHFP010001920.1:20900-33296 GCA_032468135.1 Calamaria suluensis | reverse complement strand
TTTATGGCTGTACACCGCCCCGAGTCCGCAAGGAGAGGGGCGGTATATAAATGTAATAAATTATTAATTATTATTATAAAAGTATGGAAATTAAATGAAGGCATTTTCAGTATTTAAGGGCAATATGCCGCTGCAGAGTTGAAGTCCAGGTCCAAAGATGTGGAAAGAGGAGGCATAATAAGAATAAATAATTTTTTATTTCCTATTCCAAATGTTGTACCTGAAAGTCAGAATACAGAGTTAACAAATATGATGTAATGTTATCATTCTATGAAAATGACTTTAGTTACCTAATTTGTTCCAATGCTTCATACAAAATCTATTTCCCCCTTTTTCCCTTTCTCTTCAGTGTAATCATAATTTAATGGTCTGTAGATTTCATACCCAAATTTGATCTGAAAAAGAGGAAACTTCAAATTTCTACATTTTATCGGAAAGAGATGTATTCTAAAGTTTTCCAAACACAATGCACAAGTTCCTTAAAATATTCCCAGAAGGAAAATGCCATGTGGGGATATTTCTGCATGGTATAAGCTTATTATTCAAGAGCAATTGAAACAAGAAAAGAGTATTCTCTGTAAATAATTTATTAAATCTTAAGGTTCAAAAATGTTGATATTCACTATTTAGACAAGAGTGACAATATTTACATACTTTTTTTAAAAAAACAGCATTTATCTAACTTGTTTTTGTGATGGAGTTTGAAAATGCATTACAGTATTTTCATAATATAAGAGGTTTGTTTTTTTTAATACAGAGCGGAAGTTGTATAGTTGTTACGTAATCCATCCGGAAAATGAAATTAGTTTATATGTTTTCTCTCTCTCTGAATATATCTATAGATGTGAGATATATATATGATGTGCATGTATGGACATGTATGGACAATGGGTTGATGGAACTCAGCATTAATATTCTTCCATCCTGAACAAACAGCTAGCCTGAGAAGCCAATTTGGCAAAAAAAAAATTCTAGACTGTAGATTGTTTTAAGTATGATATGCTATAGAGATTTGATTCCGACAACACAAAATAATATCATAGGCTTCACAAATCATATTGCAATGCTTCAATCAGAGAGGCTACACTGTATGAATTCAATCCCAAGACTGAATTGGCTAGGCTAAGATGAAGAGAGAGAGACAAAATGCACCAGAATAGAAACCTCTTCCGAGAATGAAAGTCTATTCAAGTTAGCAAGGTTCCCCAACCCACTTCAGAGGTTGCTGGAGAATTCTGGGAGTTGAAGTCCACAAGTCTTAAAGCTGCCAGGTTTGGGAACCTCTGCACTAAATGAAGTTGTTGTTAATACAAGGGCAATGCTAAACACGAAGGTGGGGAAATCTGCTTTCAACAGTCGCATTGCATACACCTACAATTTGAACAATCCAGTATAGTTCAAATGTTAAATATTTTATGAGGTACAACACAGTTAATAAGTAAATCCAAAATACAACATTACATATTTAAGGCTGGAAGATATAACTTAATTGTTCAAACATCATTATAATATATAATTTGTCATAATTATGTGTTAGATTTTCATAAAGCTAATACATCTTATTAGTAATAGGATTGTGTATTGTAATATATGTTTCACAGCTTATTTATAAAAATGGCTGAATGAACTTTGACTATCTTCATATAAAGGAACGGAAAATTCCAATCTTAAAACCTCAATATTAGCTTACCATAACTTAAATTAATTATGACATTTTATACTTATGAAAATCCTATCATTAACTTTTAGAAATTATTTTAGGAAAATGATATTTTTGGTAGTCTTTCTACAGGACATTTAATGATTTTAAACGTACAGGCACAATAGTGGCCACAATTTGGGAAACCTTTGGGAAAAAGTTTATTTTCTAAAACTAGCTAATACTACTACATTTTTGCTATAGTACCATAAAATTATATATCAATGGAAAGATAATTTAATCAACAATGTAATGAAAAAACTTTTATGAAGAATTTGCTATTAGAGTAGCAGTTGTGGTATAAAGAAGAAAATTGAAACACAGAAAAAATGAGAAATACAAAAATTATCACCAAAAAAAAAAGATATACAAAATTATCACCAATTAATACTTAGTTGGGTAACCTTTAGCCTGAATTACAGCCTTACAACATCTTCCCATGGGGTGAACCAAGTTTTATTAGTTCTGCAGCTGTTATAATGTGAAACCAAGATTGAATGATTGCTTCTATTGGGTTTTATTGCTGGGTCGGTGCTGACTAACAATTTTCTTTAGTTGGCTCCATCAATTTCTAATTGGGTTAAGGTCTGGACTATTCCAAGGCCATTCCAGCAGTGGAATATCTTGAAACTCCCCCAAAAAGTGGTGTTATTAGCCATCAAACCTCAAAAATATACTTTTCCCAAAAGGTTTCCACAATTCTGGCCACTATTGTATATATTTTGATTTTTTAAAAAATGATTACAATTCTACACATAAACACCACAATAAACATACAAAAACATGAACCTATAAAATATATAACTAAACTTCTAACTTAAAAAAACATATAGTCTATTTATGCTCTTCACTTTCTTCATGGACCCATTAACCATTTCTTATTCTTTTATAACATTGTAATTATTTTGTTTTGTTATCTCCCCATATTTAATCTATAAAACCCTTTATAACCAAGCCATTTTTCTCTACTTTTTTAATATAATCAATAAACGGACTCATTAAGACACCATGCTTTTTACTCAATTCTTCTTCTATAAACCCTAATAAGTATATATTGGATCTTCCCT
Organism: Calamaria suluensis; assembly: GCA_032468135.1. Taxonomy (NCBI): domain Eukaryota; kingdom Metazoa; phylum Chordata; class Lepidosauria; order Squamata; family Calamariidae; genus Calamaria; species Calamaria suluensis. The sequence continues at coordinate 30,530 of JANHFP010001920.1, read as the reverse complement.
AAAATCCTAAATTAAACTGGAATAGCATGTGGTTATAGAGGTCAATAAAGAATCCTTTAAATACTTAGACACCACATTCCAAACATCAGGTGATTGGGTGAGCATAGAAGCATTTGTCTGAAACATACCTTCAGTTTTTAACAGACATGCTTACTAGTAGTTTTATAATTTTTAAAGCTCTAAACCAGCGATGGCTAACCTTTTTGCCATTGCATGCCAAATGCGAGGGGTGCCTATAGGGGTTTGTGCGTCCACGTGCCCACACCCATAATTCAATTTGCCCCTCCTTCCCTATAAAGGTTCTGGAGGCTGGGGAGAGTGAAAAAGGGGCCTTTCCCACACCCCCAGGCCCTCCAGAAGCTGAAAACAGCCTGTTTTCCAACTTCTGATGGGATCAGAAGGTCCAAAAATCAGCTGGCCAGCACCTGCATGTGCAGCAGAGCTGAACCTAGGGGAACGCTCGCGTGCCCACCGATATGGCTCCACGTGCCACCTGTGGCACCCGTGCCATAGGTTCGCCATCACGGCTCTAAACCATCATAAACCTATGCTGGCTGGAGAATTCTCTTAAAACTAACAGTTTGAAGACCTCTGATCTAAATGCTATACAGAGATCTGTACATACAGGGACAACAGAGCAATGGTTCAGTTGAAATTCTCTTGACTTGCTCCCACATTCCCTATGGTATAGCAAATGTGATATGATTCTAGAATCTACTTGAGTGATACAGTATATTTGAGATAGGGAAGGTTTTGTTGTTGTTGCACTTTTTAATTTAAAGTGGTATCACTGAGTGTTCAATTTCTATCCACTCTTGTTCTCAGTACAGAATGGCCTAATCTTGAGAAAGAGAAATTGAACCTGGTCTTCTAAGTTTTCACCTCAACCACTGATTGACTTAAATCTAAGAGAAAAGGTTCAAATCAAACCTCAGGTACTGATTTTCAATCTACAAATGGATGTGAAGGATTTTAAAGAGACGTTTTATTCTCACTAACTGGCAAATAGGATAGTGTTATTAGTTCATGGGCAACAATAAACACCCTGTCACCCATGTTATTGGTATTAGAATTAGTTCTCATGCAGTCAGTAAAGAATATGACACAAATTATGTCCCTAACAAAACCCTACAAAAACAAAAGTACATAGAGATTGGCCATCTCAGACAAAACAGGAGTCTATTACATAAGGCAAGAATTAGCAAAAGGTGCAAAAGCAGGAGTGGGTTCCAATTACCTTTACTACTGGTTCTCTTTGTGTTGGCATGCTCAGGACAGCATGCTTTGCGCGCTCTGTGCATGCGCATTAGAGCATATTCAGCACACATGCGCACAAAGCATGCTGGTCTGTGCTCTACTGTGCATGCTCACAGCAGTTTTGGAGGTGCAAGCAATGAGCTCTGCCACACCAATTTTGCTTCAGGAAAAAAAAAGAATGAAAAAATCACACCAGGGTGCACGGGAGGGTGCAGCTCAAAACGCTAAGAACCAGTTTGGTGATGTCATCCAATTAGTGCTACCGGATTGCCCGAACCGGTTTGAACCGGGAGCAAACCACCACTGTGCAAAAGTATTTGAATGTCACTTCAACATTCTGTGTATCCCTCTCTAGAATTGTTGGGCTATGGTTTCCTAACTTTCTTCACTATTTATTAGGAATCTTGGAATTCCTATGAGTTCATTTGTTTAACTCTGCTGGATAAAACAGGGAGGCGGAATTCTTGTAACATTGCAACAGAGTTAAAGTTTCCTTTGAAAAGGAAATAGTAATAGCTGACCATGTCAATGTTCATTTGATACAGGGCATTGAAATGATTTAATCCAATTGACTTGTGTGAATGATTTAAATACCATTACTGAAAATATATTGCTACATATCCAAGTAAGTCAGAGACAGTATGCATAAAGTAAACGGTCAAATTTTATATGTATGAATGGAGTCAGAAACTGAATCTTCCTAACTAAAGTTAACATTACATCAAAAACATTTGTGCCTCCGGTGCACGTAACTTATCACTTTGACAATAAAATTATTGTTATAATAATGTTTAAATCAATTATCCAGCTGTAATCTGCACAAGAGTCCTGTATGCTAAGACACACAACGTGGTGCCTTACAGAAAAGGAAGTATAGCCATATTAGCCAGAAATTTTGGGACTTGTAATGCAAACACACCGAAAGCATACCACATTGGGAAAGCTGCATTGTTACACAAAAAGAAGTTTCTGCTATATGTTTTAATACTAAATCTAACAACATCAGAAATAAATATATTGAAAAAATAGATAAAATTGTGAGATACCATTAGTTATTTTAACATCATCTCAAAGATGTTTGCAATATACAGTAAGTACAGAACCTACATCTGAAACAAATATATTCTGACAACATATGCATATATATTAGATAACAATCTCTCTCTCTATATATATATATATTTTATCAATATACTGTATACTTAGTTTAGATTCAGGGATATAACTATAATAGATATAATAGGAATGCCTATGTTCAAAAATACAGTTTTCTAATTTTACTGCTCACAAAAGATAGAATTAGACTTGTGCCTGGTATTCTCCAGGAATAAGAATTTTATCTACAAATGGAATGGCATACAAATAAGAACTCCATCAAATCAAAGACATTTTACTTGATGACTTGATAAATTGATTACATCTGCATAACGTTTCCATGTGACTTTCACTCTAATACTACAGGGTGAGGTTGTCCAAGTGTGAAAAGGCTGATTAACTTTGTTAGCGTTGTAAGCTTGAAGCAGCCCTTGGAAGCTACTTCACAAGGGAACACAACCCCCTTATAAAGAGTGGATTTAGGCCACAAAATAGCTTCACTTTGAGTTGCATCTCAAATCTGCCCTGGCCCATTTATTAGATGGAAAGATTATTGTTCAAGCCTCCTTCTGCTACTGGGCATACAGGGAACCCAGGAAATTTGTGACAAAAAAAAAAATCTTACCTCAAGGCAAAGTTACCTGGCCTGGCCTACTGTGTAAACTAAGTCTTCTCGAGTTCAAAACTAAGTCTTCTCGAGTTCAGTAGGATTGTCTCAAAGATGTAGCAGCTATCCCCAATCTAACACTCACCAAGTGTATTATAACTGAAATTTCCAGAATTTCCAGTCAGAAGGATAAATCTGATGTGCATATCGGACAGCCATTTGATATGTAGTTTTTTTTAAATTTTAAATTCTATTGTACTGTATTGTTCTGTTTTTTAACCGGCTGTAAACCACCCCGAGTCCTAGGAGAGTTAATTTGGATGCATCAACTCTATATGATTGTGAAGGAAACTATTATGCAAGATAATAACATGCAGATATGGAATATATTTGCCCATAATGCCTTGCTTTTCATGAGAATGTACAATCTGATGGGTTTTGAGATATATGTGTATGTATGCATGTGCATACACATACACACAAAACACACACACACACACACACAGTCTATCACTTATATTTGAAAAGAAAGATTACAACTGCAAAAGGGCTATAAACCCAAGATAGTCTCCATTCTTGAGGGGGACCCATCTTACACTGTTTTGGCAAACTCTCATTTGAGTTTCATTGTAAAGAATGCAGAATTCCCCCCACTACACACACATACTGTATGTGATTTCTCAGAATATTCTTGAATTTTGTTAACAAGTTGTCATCATGAGAACCTTACCATACAAAAGCAGACTCAAATAAACCTTTCATCCTAGGTCCAATTCTGGGAAAAATCACACAGAGTTGATTATGCTGCTGACTTTCCAAACTGTTCTTATTGTAATTTTGCACAATTTGCTGGTGAACACAGTTGCTCTTGCTGTTTATTGTAAAGTTGGGATACAAAGCACAGCTTTGCTATTAAGTTGTTACATTCTTGGTTTATAAAGTCTTTCTTGGCAGCCACCTAAATTAAACAACAAAAGTATATTAACCTTCAAAAGCATAAATGGATTGACATTCTCAATTGCTTTAATTTCTCATTGTTATTTTTTAAATGCGTGTATGGGCTTACCTTACAAAACTTCTGGCAGCACTGCAGTAATAATTAGAGCAATTCTTTCTTTTTATTATTAATTTTAATATATCATATAGTTTGGAGCAGTGATCAGCCTAGAAACTAGCAGCTCTAGTCCCAGGTTAGGCATAAAAGCCAGTTGGCTGTTTTTGAGCCAATCACTCTCTTTCAGACCAACTTACTTAACAGGGTTATGGTTGTGGTGAAAATAGGAGAAGGAAGAAATATTAACTTTGTTTGCTACCTTGAGTTGTTTACAAAAACAATAAAGGTAGAATAAAAATGGGCATTACACATAATTGAAAATTGTAGTTGAATTTCTAAAAGCCCTTATAACTATAGTTGAGATTGGGACTCTAAAAGCAAAATAGATATGCATAAAAATTAGCAATGTCAGTTTAATTAATATTAGAAATAATCAGAAAGTTTTTTTAAAAAGTAATATAATGCCTGGCTTTACGTAATCATATGCATTTATGTTTTATTTCAATCAAGATTTCTTTCATTTTTTATTTCAATCAAGATTAAACTATACTGTCCTTGTCTATATACTAGGTGAGAAATAATGCTTTATTAATTACAATAATTGATTATAAAATCATGCTAAAACATTAGGTTAACATAGTGCATGGAATCAGCTACTGCCTAATTTCAGATGATGATGATGATTTTTAGACCGCATAGGCAGCTGGTGCAAGCCTTCCTATCAAGATGGACATGAAATCATTGAACAAATAACATGAACTATATAATTGGCATGAGCTGCATCACTGATTGGACACAAATATGATTTGCACCATTTTCACAATAACATAATAATACACATGACATTATTTGCCCCACTCCCTCTTACAACAGGGAGGGGATGGTTTTTGTGTGCACTTGTGCAAATGGAGCTTCCTGTGCTCACCCGCCACTTGTGCTCACTGGTTCCCAATGGACTGCAGATCGGGGTTTGGGGATCCCTGTTACAGGGGTCTGTACACTATTCTGTAGACAGCAGAATAAACAATTAAGCCAGAAACAGATATTTTAGCCCCTGGATTATTTATTACTTAGGATGTTGGGAAACGGGGAGATATGTGTGTCTGTAAGTGAGACAGATCAACATCTGGTAATTTAATTAAAGAAAGATTTAGTTGAAAATAAGACAGTCAAACACTCACCTATGACATATGATTCTGCTGTGCATTTTGCTGCTGCTGTTGCTGCTGAATTAACAACTGCTGCTGTTGTCTGCGCCGTGCTGTCCTCAGTTTTTCAAAGCGAGCTTCCATCTCATCTAAAACTTTGGGAGTGTAACGCACCACCAACTTCACACTGTCCTTAGCAGCCTTCAGAAGTTCCACTGCTTTCTCATGATGTTCTCCTTCCACACTCTGGTTGTGGAATGTTTAAAAATAGCAAAAAGCAAGAGGCTTTCAGCTTTAGAACTATGAGTAAGTAAGGGGAAAAAAACTATACCACGGGTGAACCTGGTCCCACTAGGCCTCCCCAACTATAGCTTTTGAGTCTGTAGTTAGGCCTGTCCCCCTGTCTAACATTTCAGATCCTAAGGAAGTAGCTACTCCAAAGTGCATCTCTGTTACTTGCCAAAAGCCATGGTGGTGCCGTGGTTAGAATGCAGTACCACAGGTTAATTCTGCTGACTGCCGGCTGCCAGCAGTTTGGCAGTTCGAGTCTTACTGGTTTAAGGTTAACTCAACCTTCCCTCCTTCCGAAGTGAGTAATATGAAGACCCAGATTGTTGGGGGCCATATGCTGACACTGGAAATCATTTAAAGAGGGCTGTAAAGCACTGTAAAGTGGTATTTAAGTCTAAGTGCTACCGCTATTGGTATTGCATTTCCAGTGGGAAAGGAAAAAGAAAGGCAAAATCAGCTGAGCTGGAACTGTATCATCAAAATACTCCAAGTAGGAAAAATGTGCAATATATTTATATGCAGGATCCAATCTGAACTGGTCACCAGGACCAGAGATTTTGTCTTCTGAGCTTTTGGACTCATACTGGAGCCCATCTTTAGGAAACATCTCCCTAGCAGAGTGTATGCTAGAGTGTTCTGTGTGTAGTATTTATATGCTGCATATTGTGTGTGGCTTTTTAGATATTAATTGGGGTGTCGACAGCTGGCTATTAAGTTGTTGGCCTTTGTTTGCTTGTGCTGTCAATCCCTCACCTCCCAGGTACAGACTGGATCCTGCAACATTATCCTAGGACAAGTATATTCATCTTCATTCATGATATATTTATTTACCCTACTTATATGGCCACCTCTCTAACCAATAAAATCTAAGAGCAAACAAAATAATAACAAAGTATTTCATTACAGCAAAAAGTCAGCTAAAACTGCATTGAAGCTCAGTAAAACCCCAACCATTAACCACCACCACCACCACCACCACCACCACCACAACAACAACAACAACATTTCTGTTGGAAGCACCTACTAAGGCACTTCCAGGTTGAAAGGATTAACTGGTGACATCACTGTTGCCACAGGGATGTCCGAGGGGGCTCCTTTCATGTCCCTGTTATTTTCCCTCCAATGTGGTACCTATTTATCTACTGGCATCTGCATGCTTTCGAACTGCTAGGTGGACAGACACTAAGGCAAATTGATGGGAGTTCATTCCGTCATGTGGCTCACTCCCAGGTTTCAAAAGGTGGTGCTATCGACCTCTTCATGATCTTTTTATTCAGTGTCCTAACCACATGAGCCACAGTGAACACCAATTAAACAGCACACACTCCTTCCAAAGTTCCCCCATTAACAACCTAACTCCCTAACTAACCTGGAGAGGAGCCAGGCTTTCATAACTTTCCAAAAAGCTGGCAGAGTTGGGGCTGTCAAGGGGACACTACTCCATAGGACAAGTGCCATAGAAAAGAAGGTGCAAAGTGACAGTGCTTTGCAGTGGCACCAAGAACAAGTTCACTCTGGGATAGCATAAACCACTAGGAAGAGACGGTCCCAGAATTAGCGAAGTGCAATGTTATGTAAAGCTTTAATGGTGACAGGCAGCACCAAGTACTGCATCTTTGAGCATCATCTGGGTTTCTTTCAGAATGAAAAGGGTATGAAGGCAGTTCAGTTGTCAATTTGAGATATGTAACTTCAAAACATTTGAAGCATTGGTATAGGGATATAGATACAAAAGCTCCATGTATGTAAATAAATCAAAATGTGCAGCTGAAGTATTGAGCTTGAAGCCAAAGCATCAAGCGTTTATGTCATCAGAGACTTGCCATTACCAAAGTCTTTAAGTTTGATGCTTCCTATCTCTGAACATCAATGAACTGAACCTGGATGAGATTCAGACCATTTGAAGTCCAGTACTTGCAAAATCTTTGTGCACAAAATCTTTGAAACCCAGATGAGCACCGCCCTCTAGAGTCGGAAATGACTAGCACATATGTGCGAGGGAAACCTTTGTCTTTTTATTCTTTTGTATGCACCCTAGAACTACCAGATCTGGGTTGCAAAATTCTGGATATTACTAGAAGATAGCAAAAATACTGCAGTAGTCATCTAGATTCTCCCCCCCCAGTCTGAAGCAGTTTAAATAAGCAGAATTATTAAAATCAGAATATGTTTACATACCACTCCATTAACAGACAGCAGCTGGTCTCCCCGCTTGAGTCCTCCATGCTTCTCAGCTACTCCTCCAGGAATTATGCGAGAAATATAAATAGGAGAATTTTGTTCTTTTCCTCCCATTACGTTAAAGCCAAGACCTTCATCCGTCTTTGGCAGTTCTACCACTCGGGGATGAGAATGCCCTTCACTAGCTGCAAATGCAGCAACTGTTGCCTAGAAAAAAATATATATATATGCAATTTTTTAACATATTATGAACATGGTTAGAAGCACTTCTGCTCACTTGTTTCAAATATGTATTCACAAGGACGATGCTTTAAATTTGTTTTTCTTAATTGCTTCATTAAAAAAAAAACTAATAAAATGTAATATTGCTGTACCCAAGAGATCTGCGTACAATTACTATACACCAGTGGTGTTATTCTGAGGATCGGATTGCTTAAATCTCAAGGTCTCCATTCCATGTCCGGTAGGCTCAGGTTGAACTCCTGCATATGTAGTGTTATTCGCAATTATGTCAATGCAATTCATATCACACAATGGCTTTATATGTACAAGAATTTTCTGAAAGGGAAACTCAGGGGTAAAAAGGTACATATGGAAATGTATGACTAGTTTGTTCTCCTAACTACTTGTATAAGAATTATTCTTTATATTATTCATGTTGTCTTGTATTCTTTTTTCTTTTTTAATTTTTTCTTTTTCAACAAATATATCATTGTATGAACAGCATGAAACCAGGTTTGTTTTTAGTACCCATAAAACAATATTCTTCATATTTGATACATTTAAAAATAATAGCCATATTTTGTTACATTATAATCTTTCCTTACTTGTTCAATATTTCAATATGTTATTTTACGCCAGTCTCCATATTCTTCATGTCGCTCCATTTATTACATTAAAATACCATTCATATTTATTGTAATTAACAAACGTATATGGTTCAAATGGTAGTACATGGTTTAATGCAATTATAATCTACATAATCTTCCATTATTCCCCATTCTGATTTAATTTTGCCACTGTTATATTTAAAGTATTTTAATTTATTCAGATCAATACATAAACAATGTGGCTTTTTGGCACTTTGGTACCTTCTAACACAGACAAAACTGAACAAGTTAAGTATTTTTGTTACATTCAATCAATTTATAAAATTCCCATTACAATACACAACTATCTTAGGTTACAAGCTATTGTTATTAAATTATTCTATTTCTCATTATTAGTTCCATTTTATCAATTAAGAGTGTAGTACATTAATATTATCTTTATTCTCTTACTCTATTTTTTGATCATTGCCCTATATTCAAAGGGTTTTTTCTTTCCTGTCTAACTTTTAATCATATATTGTGCTTACATAAAAGAAACAGAGAAGAAGAAGAAAAAGAAAATGAGAAAGAGCACAAAGAGGGAGAGGTAGGGAAAGGCTGTTGGAAATAGCAACCAAGCACAGGGGTCATCCTTCCATCATCTCATACCTACTATATATTGTAGTTGCTATGCTTTAAGAAGGAAGGAAGCTAGTGCGAAAAGGCAAGTCAAAGCAGCCATAAACAAAAGGAATCCTCTACCTATTGTCTCTTTCCCATTTCAATACTTCAATTGCTACACTTTTTTTTTGGCTTGCCTCCCCCATTCTTCTCTTAAGTCTCCATCTATTTCTATTTCTTGGATGGTCCCCTCTAAGTGTTCCTCTCATCCCTACCCTCTTCCACTGTCTGTTTTCTTTACTGAAGTCTCTGTTTCTATTTCAAATATATCTTCTGACTCTTTTAATATCTTGTCCCCCTGGATTAATTGATCCCTCATTGTTGTTTCCATGATGATCTTCTCCTTGTCCTCTTCTTCTCTGTCTTCCTCCCTCTTTGTTTCTTCTTCCTGAACATCCTGGTCTCCAATCATCATTCCCTCTCTTGTTATTTCATTTTTTTCTGCAAAGTTATTGAATTCTTTGTCCATAATGTCTTTAATAATGTCTTTTGTATTTTGATAGAATG
>JANHFP010001919.1:479925-490642 GCA_032468135.1 Calamaria suluensis | reverse complement strand
AACAGGACCAGGACAGAGGAATAACCCCTGTCCCGGGCCCTCCAGAGGTCATCAACCAACGCGACCAATGCTGTTTCTGTGCTGTAACCGGGCCTGAAACCTGATTGGAATGGGTCTAGGTAGGCCGCTTCATCCAGGTACTGGGGAAACTGTTGCGCCACCACACTCTCAACAACCTTCACCACAAAGGGAAGGTTGAAGACCGGTCGGTAATTACTTAACAGAGCTGGGTCCAGGCCCGGTTTCTTTAGGAGAGGACGCACCAACGCCCATTTTAAGAGCGGTAGGAAATGACCCCTCCCCCAAAGAAACATTAACAATCCCCTGGAGCCAGCCTCGTGTCACCGATCTGGAGGTCGAAACCAACCCGGAAGGGCACAGATCCAGTAAACATGTGGTGGTTTTCAGTCTCCCCAGCAACCTGTCCATGCCCTCGGCAGTCACAGGGTCAAACTCATCCCAGATAGCAATCTCAAGAGCTGCTCCAGTCACCACCACCCCCAGGACTCCCTCCCCAGGGACCAAGCTATCCCGGATCTGAGCAATTTTATCATGCAGATATTGGGAAAATTCTTCTGCTCTGCCCTACAAGGGGTCTTCCCCAGCCCTTGTATTGGATACAAACCCCTCATGTGGGGTTTGTATCCAATACAATCTGTGATTGGATAATACCCTTATATTTCCAGGAGCATTGTGGGTAACCCTGATGTCGTCTTGTATACAAAAGCTGCATTCAATGGATTTTTTTTTTACCATTATGTATCTATTATCATAAGAACTGCTTATTCTTAAACTTCAAGAAAAACTTTATTCTGGTAGAGAAATGCTTCACAATCCATGAATTCTTTAAAAAATATATTTTGAATATAATCAAATAAAGTAAATTTTAACAGTCCTATACTTATTCTACATGTACAACTTCTCATTAATTTTACCTCAGATTATTTGTCAAGTCTTAAGGAATCAAATAATGAGAAAAATACAAAATAAACTAAATGTGAATGCACCATTTCAAGCTTAATGACAAAAATTAATACTGCTTGGATTTTCAAGTCATCCCATTTTTGGCACATGTTCTGCCAATTCAGGGCAAAGAGCCAATGGCAGAATTTCCTTTTGAAAAGAAAGAAACACTTTTGGATATTTCCCTAGAATTATAATAACAGTGATCCCAAGCAGAATCTCTAATATGATCCTCCTTGAGAAAATCCTTGACAGAGAAAAAGAAGGGATTACATTGCTTTGTGCATTGCTCTTTGGCATTTGAAGAGAAATCTTTGGGCATTTGAAGAGAAAGGTAATGTATGACAAGTCAGACAGAGAATAGGGTGGAGTGATTCCAGACTGTAAACAAGCCTCCTCACTGAAGCCATGATTAGGATGAAAGACATTCTTTAAGAGTTCAGCCTTGAGTGGCTCTCTGGAATCAGATTTCTGGTATCTGACACAGCTGATGATGCAGAAAAGCTAAGTTTAGAAAGGGCATGCATTTTTGAGTCCCATTTTGTTTGTATTAACTTCTCTTTATATGTATGTATGTATGTATGTATGTATGTATGTATGTATGTATGTATGTATGTATGTATGTATGTATGTGGTGGCTCAGTGGGTAAGACAGCTGAGCTTGTTGATCGGAAGGTCGGCAGTTCAGCGGTTTGAATCCTTAGTGCCATGTAATGGGATGAGCTCCTGTTACTTGTCCCAGTTTTTGCCAACCTAGCAGTTTCAAAAATGGGTAAAAAATGCAAGTAGAAAAAATAGGGACTACCTTAGGTGGGAAGGTAACAGCATTCCATGTACCTTTGGCATTTAGTCATGCGAGCCACATGACCACGGAGACATCTTCGGACAGGGCTGGTTCTTCGGCTTTGAAATGGAGATGAACACTGCCCCCTAGAGTCGGAAATGACTAGCACATATGTGCGAGGGAAACCTTTACCTTTATCTTTATGAATTCAAATAAATCCTTCTTTTGCCCTGTCAGAGCCTATGCTAGAAGAGGTAGGATCAGGAGCAGGTCTGTGTTTGCTACAATTTAAAGAATGGTTCATTGTTGGGTTTGAACATCTTGCTATTGAGCCCTTGGTATAACAAATTCCAAGCTTTACTAATTTACTAATGACTAATGGAGTAATATATAGCAAAGCAATAGCAATAGATTTACATACTGCTTCACAGTGTTTTACATCCCTCTCTAAATAGCTTATAGAGTCAGCATGCTGCCCCCAACAATCTGGGTTCTCATTTTACCAACCTCAGAATGATGGAAGACTGAGTCAACCTTGGGCCTATGAGGATTGAACTGCTGGCAGCTGGCAGCCAGCAGAATTAGCCTGCAATATTGCATTCTAACCAGTGAGCCATCACTAGATCCTTCAGGAATTTCAGAAGTGCCAATGTACCATATATGTAGCATTTGATGGACTGTAGGGAACAGATATATGTAGATTAGAGATGCTAGCTTGCATACAGTAGCCTGAAAACACCTGGACTGATATTGTTTTTTTGGTTGATATTACAGCATACTGGTACAACTAAGACAAAATAAACCAGTATTATCCTTATTGTTTGTACACAATGATGCGCAGGTGCAGAAAAGTCTGGTTACCTAAGGTTACACATATTCTATCTGATTAAAAACTAGTAAAAATCTTGATGGATAAAAGCCTGAACAGGTAACAGGAAACAATAGTTGCGGGCCCATGTGCTCATGACAGAGTATGGAATATAGTGTCTTGTGATATACAGTAATAGGGATAGGCAAATAGTAATTGGAAAGAACAAGAAATAATATATGAAATGTAAATTCCATCCACTCATTCAATTTATGTAGGTACATTGTGTATCTGTGAAACTAAGAATAAGGACAAAGATGTTGTAATAAACCTGAACATGAATATGAACTGATTTGGTGAAGTGGAATTGATGTGTATGCAGAGAGCAAAAATCATTTGGCATTTTTATCTATGTATCTAATCCTTCCCATGGACTGGAATAAAGAAATGTTGTTCAATTGTGTTAAAAGTATCATTGCAAAATGTACAGATAGTCCTCAACTTACAACCACAATTTAGCCACTGTAAGACAGGTTACCACATGATCAAACATATTTTCTTTTTACCATTCTTATGATAATTGTTAAAGAAGTCACTACAGTTGTTAAGTGAATCACATGGAAATTAGGTGAATCATGGGGTTGTAAGCCCAAATCCAGCTCATTTTTGTTGAGCTTTTGCAAAATAATCATGTTACCCCAGGATGCTGCAACCAGTAGAAAATCCAACCAGTCGTAAGTCAAGGACTACCTGTAAGCTGTTCCAAATAAAGCTGCCTTTTGCAATTGACATGGTAATTTTGTCAATGCTGATGATGTCCAAGTAATGCTCCAGTTGTTTTGAGATTACACCTAAGGTCCTATTTCTATTGGTACTATTTTTACTTTTTTTCCTTGCTTTTGTATTTTGTATTTCCAGTTCTTTCTGTTGCATTCTGTGCCTTCTTCAGGTACTGAAACATCCACCATTCAAATACTTTTTACCTTTCATATCAACAATGATTAAATTTGGGTGTTATGTGGCAACTTCTTGCTTGTTTGAATTCTAAAGTCTCAGGACAGTTTAGCTTCTTCATTTGCTATTTATCTATTTTGCGGTCCAACCAGTTCTTACTTGCAGACAATTAGTATTTCTTGCAGATATTCCACTGCTCAATTGTTGCTGATTTGTCATGCCATTGTTTGTAAACAGTTTGTGCAATCTTTTTGCAGTAGCTTCCTAGGTAGTCCATGTTTTCTTCAGCTTCTTTTCAGAATTGTCTTCTCAATTCTGGCTTTCTATACATTTGTTCTTAAGGCTTCATCATGTGTAGCCAGAATTTGTTCCTCTATCTCTTTCTTCAAGTTTTTTTGCTCTTAGCCACCACCAGGTCTTGTTATTATCTCCTTAGCCTGTTAGACTTTTTTTTTTAATATAGTGGCTATAAAATACTTTCCCTTGCCATATCTCTTTTCTATTCTTCATTTCATATTTCTGGTACATCAGTTTAGTCTTTTTGACATTTAGCAAGCCTACATGATATGCTTCACTGTTCTTCAAATATTCTTCCAATGACCTTTTCCTTCTTGAACTTTCAATTTACATTCAACATTCTATGTCTATCTCTGCTCCTTGATTAGAATAGAATGGAATGGAATGCAATGGAATGGAATAATTCTTTATTGGCTAAGTGTGATTGGACACACAAGGAATTTGTCTTCGATCCATAAGCTCTCAGTGTACATAAAAATACATTCATCAAGAATCATAAGATATAACACTTAGTGATAGTTATAAAATACTAAATAAGTAATCAAATCATACTAGGAAACTAAATAAAACAATATAAATCATAAAGATACAAGCAGCAAGGTTATAGTCATAAGTGGGAGAAGATAGGTAATAGGAAGGATGAGAAGAAGAATAGCAATACAGTCTTAGTAAATAGTTTGACAGTGTTGTGGGAATTAGTTGTTTAGCAGGGTGATGGCATTTGGGGAAAAACTGTCTTTGTGTCTAGTTGTTTAGGTGTGCAATGCTCTAGAATGTCATTTTGAGGCTAGAAGTTGAAACAATTTATGTCCAGGATGTGAGGGGTCTGCAGATATTTTCACAGCTCTCTTTTGACTCCTTGAGGATACAGGTCCTCAATGGAAGGCAGGTTCGTAGCAATTATTTTTCTTGCAGTTCTAATTATCCTCTGAAGTCTGTGTCTGTCTTGTTTGGTTGCAGAGCCAAACCAGACAGTTATAGAGGTGGTCTCAATAATTCCTCTGTAGAACTGATTCAGCAGCTCCTTGGGCAGTCTGAGCTTTCTGAGTTAGCACAAGAAGAGCATTCTTTGTTGTAATTTTTTGATGATGTTATGATATGATATGTAGTTCTCAGGTTGATTGTTTGCTTGCAGCTGTTTCATTACCTGACTAGGAAGCATCATCAATGCTAGTGAGTGTGGGGTTTACTTCTTGTTTATAGAAAATAGCTTGCCATGCCAGTGTTGGCCGGGATGTGATTTTCTCTTTGGTGGTTCCTTTATTAGGGCATTATTTCCTGCTTAATTGTCTGATGTTAATCCCTGCTTATCTGGAGAAGATGTTTTTTCTGCTCATTTTGTTCCTTTTGACATAAAAGCTTTTGACAATAAAAAATCCTTTAGAAAACCAAAGATTTAAAAATAGAAGAAGATGGAATTATGGTATTATTTGATATTGCAGCATTCTTTATGTCTGTAAATGTAGAAGTAGTGAAAGAATCCATGGCAGCAGTAGTACACAACACAACAAACCTAATGAAATACACTATAATTAAAATACCCAGAATCAAGGATCTCATCAGTCTTTTCCTCGCTACCCACTTTGATGGACAAAGATCTGATTGATGGACAAACATCTGTAGAAAATTGAAGGAATACTCATGGGATTAACTACTTTAGGACTCATAGCACTCCTGACACAACTCCTGAGAGGCAGAAACATTGTGGGTGCCAAACCTCAAATACTAGACATTGGGCTGGCTGAGCAGATGCCATTTAAGGTATTTAAACAGAATAGGGTAGCTTTTCATAACCTGGCAGTAAAGCAAATAGGACCTGGCAAGGCATGTAATATAAGCATTGTGGTGTGCAGCACCAAACCCACTGCCTTATTTTGGAAGTTTTTTACAAATGGGAAATGACTCTCTGGTCATGGGATATGGGCAAAATTATGGATGACTAATGCAATGCATGCCTAGCTGTGATTGTCTGCTTTGTGCGGTGCTGTCTAAGTGGCACGCCTATTAGGAAAACTGCTTTTGGTGTTGTGTAGAAAACTCTGATCTTTCTTCTCTGCACTAAGGAGATTGAGATCAGAGAATCAGTTCTGCACCTGAACATATTCTGACAGGGAAAAACCATATTTTTTTATTCAGGAAAAATAAAAGAATATTAGAGGACAACGAATCAGAGCAGTATGTCTTTGCCTCTAAACAGATGGAGGAAACTGGATATAATCTGCAGTGCAAGCCCATATATATCATTCATATATATATGATATCAATTAATTATATAAAATTATATAAATTATATATTTTTCATAAATATCATTTTAAATATATTTTTATAAATATAATTTTAAATATATATTTTTATGTAAAAGGAGCATGTCAAGGAGAGTTGGTATTTATTTCCTTTTTGTACAAAGTTGGATGAGGATATTTTTTGTGTTCTATGATTTGCAGAATCAGATGATGCTTCTTTCATTGTCTTGATTAGTTGGCTGTCAGTGAATATTGATTGGCTCACTGAGACCCCTGCATGTTTTCATTGTTTAAACTCATGAAAAATGAAGACATCTTTGAACTGTTTGGATAGAAGTGATGTTGTAGAAGTAATGTTCTCTGTGTTGGAAGCTGCTTTAGGATAATGCCAGCATGCACAGAAAAATCTATACTGTATATTAGTGGTAAAAATATTTTCCATATTTCTTCATGCTTCAAACCAACCTTTCCTAGCCAACCTTCTCTGGTTTTTAATCTTCCAGATGTTTCAGATGACCAAACCCAGAATGGGTGTGAAGCTTTTGGCTAAGGACGTTGTTAATTCAAGGCGACTACAATAAAACACACATAGAAGGGACGCTTGGAATAAAGGTGTTTTAGATATTTTAGATATCAGGCCAGACTACTCAATTTTTTAAATTTTGTGGATTTTAACTGCTTTGCAGACACATTGCTTGCCATTTGACACACACCAATAGTAGGCAGTAATCAGATGGCAGCTTTTCTATCTTAATTATCTTTTTTTTCACATAGTTGGCAAAGGGTAAAAGAAAATGACTCATATACCCTAATGTTCCACCTTGCCATGCTTATTCAATAAAATGTAACCCACAAAGGTAAGCAATGTGTGATAAACGCACCATTAAAATATTTCACTTTTAGCCAATAGGTAGCTAAAGTTTCAACTGGGAAACCACAAACCAATGGAGTATCATAACTTGGGTGATGAGGGGGAGAAAAACATTATCTGCTGTAATTATAGTCCCAACAAATACAAAGACATGGTTTGTGGTGACATTGGGAAGATACATTTGTACAGCTAATTCAAGGGCACCATAATGCAACATGTGTGAAAGGCACCATTTGAGGTAAGTTGCTTTAGGCATTTTAGATGTCAGGCCTGGCTTGCTTCTGAGGCCTTCAGTAAAACAGGTCCTGATGACAGCAGGAATTCCATATTGTTGATAGATAGATTTAATCTTTCCGCAAATTAAAATGTTAACTAAGTGTTTGAATAAAGTAAAGTGAGCTTGTTTTCAAATAACTGATTTTATTTTTAATTATACTTTAAGATCTTTTTAGTAATGTCAAAAGGGCAATACAGGTAGTCCCTGACTTACAACCACAATTGAGCCCAAACTGTCTGTTGTTAAGTGAGACATTTGTTAAATGAGTTTTGTCCCATTTTACAACCTTTCCTGCCAAACTTATTAAGTGAATCACCGCAATTGATAGGTTAGTGACACACTTGTTAAGTAAATCAGGCTTCCACATTGATTTTTCTTGTCAAAAGGTTGCAAAAAGTGACCACAAGACCTTGGGACACAGCAACACAATAAGTATGAGTCAGTTGCCAACCATCTTTATTATGATCACATGAACATGGGGATACTGTATGTAAGTGTTCCAGAAAATCAATTTCTGTAATCAAAGACTCCAAGACAGCCATTTCTCAAAGCCTCATTTTATTAGATCAGATATACTGGCCCAGCATATGAGGAACCGAAACTGCCATTTCCCACTTTCTCATTGAGTAGTCAATTCACCAAAATTCCAATCCCACCCATTGGTCAATCACGTTCTCCAATGCCCTTGAGAGAAACGCCTCAAACCACACCTACACCAGATGCTCTAATATCTGGCCTTGACTGATGCCTAGCGTATGTTATGTCTATCCAACTATCTATTACACCCCCCTCCATCTTCCCCACAGGTAGAAAGTGGAAGCTTGAAACTTCAGATCTAATATGGTTTCCAAAGCTGACAGGATACTACAAAGGTGATAAAAGTGAAAAAACGGTCATACATCATTTTTCTCAGGGCCATTGTAACTTTGAATGATCACTAAATGAACTCTTGTAAATAAAGGATTACCTGTACAAGATCTATCTATTCAGAATAAGCCATGCTAAATGTCAGGCAAAGGACTCTAGAGGGGTGGTTTACAAAAGTCAACTGGGCAGTTACAACATAGAAGCCCTGCTTGCTATTTTTTTTTACATGATGTACATGTAAAAAAAAAACAGTCCTGTTGTTGTTTTGATTAAGGCAACAGTCCAGAAACCCAGAGACTATGAATTTTAGTCCTTCCTTGTAGACAAAGGCAGCTGGATCACCTCAGACCAGTCATTGTCTCTTAGCCCTGGAAGGAGGCAATGGCAAACTACTTCAGACAAACCTTGCCAATAAAACTGCCAGGAGTTGCCAGGATCTATTGCCAGGAGTTGCCAGAAGTAAAAGAAGAAGAAAAAACTGGCTAGAAGTTTTTAGAGCCTTTTCAGGCTCATGCAATATAGAATAGAATAGAATAGAATAGAATAGACTAGAATAGAATAGAATAGAATAGAGGAGTGGAGTGGAGTGGAGTGGAGTGGAAAGGAATAGAACAGAATAGAATGGAATGATGTACTATGTTGACTTTTTTTTCTCCCCCCCCCCCAGAAATCTATACATAGATTTAATGGGACATCAGGAGGTAAAGTAAAATCTACACAGCATTAATGTAACTTATTTTAATTATCTCTATAAGAAATCAGTGTTAAAACAATGATTCAGACTTCTAGACTTCTGTGGTCTTATATTATTCTCTAAACTTAAAATCAACATTCAGGCTAGCTTCCCGTTTTGATATTAAGTCTGCCTGTGTTAATTACTGATTCTAAACTCTCATGCTTCATCCTGAAGAACTTTTCCAGTATTCTAAAAAGAAAGGCCAACAAAAGGTGAAATGTAGAAAGTTGTCCTCCCTTCTTTGAAACTGAATAAACCCAACCACAGAATAAACCACTGTGAATTACAGTGAATAAATACCTTTTGCATATATGGCTGTCTAGAGGGCACTGTCTTGTCACAGTAAGAGCCAATTGATTTCAACCACAATATTTAAATATCAGCCTAGGGGAATGATTCTAGTTTTCATAACCATTTTTAAGAAGTGGAGCTGTTTTCTACTAAAACACATGAGGGGAAAAATTAAACCCAAATAATTACTATACCATGACTTTGCACATGTGAATTTTATATTGTATGTTTTCCATTAACAATTCAAAGCACATTTTTGATATGTTATACATACAGCAGACAACAATGAACTAAAATGTTTCTTATGACTCCATCATTTGACAGCTGTCAGATTAGTAACTCATTTATTTAGATCCTGCATTTGTTAGTTTAATAACAAATAACTCAAGGCATCTAAGACACTTTCCTTCTCCTATTTGCCCCACTCCAGCAAACATGTGAAGTAGGTTTGAGAGAGAGTGACACCAAGTTCACCCAGCTGGCTGTAATGACTAAAGTGGGACTAGAATTCAGTCTCCTGGTTTCCAACCTGTTGCCTTAAACTACTAAATGAAACTGGCTTTCCATGTTATTTGCTTGAGTATTGTTCTGTTATACCAGCAGCAATTTCTCTTTGCAAAAAGGACTTCTATTTTTCTATCTCATTCCCAGATGTTTTTTAAGCATACTAAATTTTGCAGAATAGAAGAGAGTGACGATTTTTTTGGTTTGGTTATACTTTATTGCAGTGTGTCCCATTGCCCAATTTAAAAAAGTTACAACTGAGCCATTTTTCATGAGGTCTTCCTTTGCGATTTAGCTGAGGTGTGAAAAGTAAGAAATCATGGTGGCTGTGTATATTTGTTTATTTACCAATAAACATCTTTACATAAAAAGAATTACTCCTAGTTACTTGATGGTGGTGGTGGTAATGATTATGATGATTAGTTTCCTTTGACTGTATGGGAAATTAATGACTAATTTCTATTAACATGTTATAATACTGGGCAAAGTTCCACGGGACTTTACAAGACATAACCACTCATCTCACATACATGACTCTGGATGGCTTCCAGTTAAAACATAAATAATGCCAAAACCCTCCAAACAAACATACAAACAATTCAAAACATTAAAATGCCAGCCAGTTTGACATATTTGTTCAAACCAATTATTGTTCCTTTTTCAAACTAAATTGCACAAGAGGCCCTTGTGGATGGCAGGCTGGAAGGTAGTTTCAGGCATTTGATGCTCTGATAAAGCACCTGTGTGTATTGCCAGGAAGGCGGTTCAGGCTCACCTCTAACCTGATTGGTCCTGGAGAGATTGCATCTGGAGAGATGGAAGCCATAGAGAGCTAACTGGAAACATCCATTGTTTTCCCACTGACTGCTACATGTCTTGGACAAGCTTGTGTATAATTCTTCTATCGTCTTGAAATGAGAATTAGGTAAAGTGAAATCATATGTCTGCATTCTTCAGATATCAAGAGAGATAATGCATCATTACTATAGAGAAAAAGCAAGAAGAAAAAGAAGAAATGGAAATATTGTTGTTGTTGTTAGTTGCGAAGTCATGTCCGACCCATTGCAACCCCATGGACAATGTTCCTCCAGGCCTTCCTGTCCTCCACCATCCTCTGGAGT
>JANHFP010001919.1:383570-397793 GCA_032468135.1 Calamaria suluensis | reverse complement strand
TGAAAACGGGCTTCTTCACCCCCCTGAGGCCCTGCAGGGGCCGAAAACGGCCTGTTTGCCAGCTTCCAGAAATGGTCCACTTTCAGTCTCCGATGGGTTGAGAAAGCCATTTTCATCCTCCCCAGATTCCTAGAAAGGCTCTGGAGCCTGGGGGGGGAGCAAAAAACAGGCCTATTGTGCTATCATGTGCCAAAATCACCTCCCCCCACTTTCCCCCTGAGTAGAATTATGGGTGTGGGCATGCAAACGCGTGACCTACTTCAACTCCCCCTGCTTTTGGCATGTAATGGCAAAAAGTTTAGCCATCATTTCTCTAGATTATTTCTGAATACTGCTAAATTATTATTGACTAACTTTATAAACAATCTTTAAGGAATGCTTTTTTACTGTTTAAGTTAATGTAATCATCAATAACAGGCATGAATCGATCGAAGAGGTAGCTAAATTCTTCCAAAGCCTGACACCAAGGATCATATCAAGGGCTTCCTTGGGTCAATAAATTAGATGGGGATTGATGTATTTTTTACCTAAATCGGAAAGGGTAAAACAGTGATCAAAGGCCAAATGTCTCTCCTTGCAGTTTTTTCCTCTGCCAAGATTATATCTTGCATTATATGTAACCTGTGTTTTTCCCATAGAAGTGCCTATCATACACTCACTAACTTCACTCAACAAACTCATGGGATGGAAGTTAGCTGGAACTTTCCTGCATCTTCTTTGATGTATTGGAATAGTGATAAATCTGTTCCAGTTTATCAGACTATCTAATGTGGAGTCTGTGTTGGTGAACACGGATGCCCAGACTGGGACCC
Organism: Calamaria suluensis; assembly: GCA_032468135.1. Classification (NCBI taxonomy): domain Eukaryota; kingdom Metazoa; phylum Chordata; class Lepidosauria; order Squamata; family Calamariidae; genus Calamaria; species Calamaria suluensis. The sequence goes on along the minus strand of JANHFP010001919.1, from coordinate 396,981 downwards.
ACAATTCCATGTTTGTCTTTAGCATCTTCTAAGATCAAATTGCCTCCAATTGCCTTGCTTTTCTTGAGATGTGGAATAAGCTTATTCATGAAATACTTACTGAAAATTGTATCCCTTTAGTCTCCTGCAAGACAATTTTGTATCTCATAACTATCCGGCATCCACACAGATTTGTCAGCAAACTGCCAGAATGCTGAATCCTGATAGAATCATTTGGTCCAAACCAAAGCCAGGGCCTTTGACACTGATCCATAAAGTAAAGTAAAAACCTACCAGTGATCAGAGAAGATCTGATTGGGAGGCCATTCTCCTACTTGAAATGGTTTGCAAATATTATCTGCCCATCTTACAGGTTTACTCTTGACTGTTAGAACACATTTTGCCATTTTCACTGCTGGAAAGTAGATTTAACATTCCTGATGGAATAAAAAACAATATCTTTTCTGCCTTTGTGCTACCCTCTATAATAAAGGTTCCCAAACTTGGCACCTTTAAGACTTGTGGACTTCAATTCCCAGAATTGAAGCTCTGCTGGCTGGAGAATTCTGGGAGTTGAAGTCCACAAGTCTTAAAGCTAAAGTGGCCAGATTTCCCCACACCTTTGGCGGGACATCGTCAATGGGGGGGTGGGGGGGCAGGTGCTGGCTGCCGAGCCAAAAAAAACACAAAAAAACCAGAGACCGTCGGCGGGGGGGCAGGGGGGCACCACCTCGCCACCCCCATGCCCCCCCGCGACCAAAAACCGTACCTTCCTGCTTTTTCCTTCCTGCTGCTGGGGAGGAAAGCAGGTGGGTGTGGCCTCCTCCTAGGTTTCCCTGACCCCCCAAAAAGCGGGACTTTTAAAAAAGGAGCCAGGACGCGGGACTTTTTGCAAAAAAGTGTGTCTGTCTCGCGAAAAGCGGGACGGATGGTCACCTTACTTAAAGCTGCCAACTTTGGGAACTTCTGCTCTATAGCAATGTATTGAGTTGACTTATTAACACTTGTCCTGATTCCATACCAGTTGCAAGGAAGAAACTATTCTCCTGTTCTTAACTGACAGATGTCAAGATAGTTCTAGAAGAGTTACTAGATGTATTGCAATGACTAGCATTGTTGAACACTTTAACTGAATAGCAGGAGTTTTATGGATGCAGCTTTGTAGATGTTTTGGCATGGATAATTTTATTATAGTATGAAATGTTTATTTGACTTCATCTTTGTAAATTTCTGTTCCTAATTGATATAAAATCTGAAAATTCAGAAATGCTGTTGAACTCACGTTAGAAACACCAAAATGAAATCTTAGGAACTAAATGGTGCATCTCAGACAATTCTGGAAGCCTGTAAGAGAGTAAGTGCTTTATCAAAGCTCTCAGACAAAAAAAAGCCACTATTTCTTTTGCTTTCTTTGGAAGGACTAGATTGTTTGATTATTAAACAAAAAAAATGTTACATGCCATATTATTCCTCTTTTATGATGTTAAACATGTGACAGGCCTTTTCAGGAAAACAGTAGCTGAATATTAAAGAAAGTAAATCCACAAGAGAACATCATGAAAGACTTAGCATATTTGAAAAAGAGTAGTTTAAAGCAGACAAATCCATGAAAAGAGTTACTAAAACTGGAGGAAAAAACAACAAATAAAACAATGAGTTCATTTGGTCATTCAAGCACAAAATCTTCTTCTTTCTTAAGCCTTAATTCCTCTGAGGGCACCAATCTCCAAAATAAAATTGCATAATTTTACTTGCTAAAAATCACATAATGGTAAAATGAATTCTCTTGAGATTTTGCATAGAAATGTTATGAAATATTATGAAAATCTCACAAGATGTTGACAATTTAATAAGATTTCCACAGGACCTATAAATGTTGGTTAGATATGCTGAAATGCTGGTATTCTTATATTCCAGAAGGGGAAATGAAATCTTCACTTAGGCTGGTCCTCAGTGTCCAAAAAATGTTGTTAGTCCCTGATCCCCTATTGTCACTCTGTTTTCCCAAAAATAAGACCTCCCCAGATAATAAGTCCAATCAGAGTTTTGAGCACATGTGCTAAAATAAGCCCTCCCTGAAAATAATTAACCGCATGTGCAGCCAGTCCACAAGAGACAGAGCTGGAAATTAAGTAAGATGATATATGGCTCTATCATTTTATTGCTTTTAAATACAGGTAATTTTCTATTACTTAAGATAGATATAAACAAATTGGCATCCTCTGATTCATTTAGATCCAAATCATACAATCCTGATTGTGGTGCCAGGGGTTCAGGGGAGCTGAACATTGGCTAGGTTTAGATTTTTATATAGATTCAATAATAGGCTTCATTAACCAAATGGCACTGCAAAATTAATTTAGATAAGAATTATGTACAGTAGGCAATTTATGTGATTTCCAATCTTAGGTCTGAATCCAAATACCTTGAATACTCTTTTCCCTGCTTTTCTTCAATTCTAGTTGACTTTTGCTTCCTTAAGGACTTGTGATCCTCCAGAACTCTTATTTTCCTCTAGTGCTTATCTGCATCTGTGCTTCTAGAGAAGATACACACAAATGGAGTATTGCATTAGATATTGAAGAGCATATTGAAACTTTACTCTGAAGCAGGCCAGACCACTTTTAAATTGGACAATTTTTTTTTATTTTCCTCCATTACAAAAAAACAATACTAATATTTCCCATTTTGCCTGAAACAGTACATACCTATATCTTCAAAAATTGACTGAGCGACTTGTCATTCTTACATACATAGAAAGTAGGACAGAGTGTTGCAGGCCATGGAACAGATCCAACTGGATCATATGAAGATCCTAAGCTGCATATTTACACTCCTATGGTTGATGTCATTAGGTTGTCTTTGATTGGCTGTCTACTACTAATGTCTACCTTTTCTCATTCTGCTTTGCTTGAAATCACTAGCAGGACATAGTACTTTTGACCTGCTATGTTAACGGATTTATAATTGATTTATAGAAAATGATGTTAAAATGTGATGTGCAAATACAAATTTGTCCAATTGAATTATCCCTCCATCCTATCCCCAGGCATGTTTTAGAGAAGCAAGTAGATTTTTTTACTCATGGGAACTGATCAATATTTTACAAATGAAATTAAGTTTAAAATACCTGCATGATACAGAATGTGTGCTAAGGCAGTAAAAAATCTGCAAATACTGAATATTTATTTTATTTATTTATTTATTTTGTCAATTACATATTAGGTAATATATGTAAGTATAAGCATGAATTGTATATAAAAATGAATACAAATAAAGAGAACATTAAGACAGGGATAGTAGGCATGCTGGTGCTTTTATGAACGCCCCTTACAGACCTCTTAGGAATGGGGTGAGGTCAACAGTAGACAGTCTTAAGTTAAAGTTTTGGGAGGCTTGGGATGAGACCACAGAATCAGGTTTTAGTGACTATTACACATCATGAAAGGGAATTTATCCGAAACATAACTATTTGTTTCATAGAAATTGGAGAGACAGATTTTTTTAAAATCCCACTGGTCTCAAAGCAAAGATTAATACTGATTTTTCTTTGAATTAGAGTCATACAGTTATTAAATGGTGGATCATATTTCTAGTTTCTTCTTTCAGTGAAGAAATCATAAATATGACAGAGCTTATGCTCTATATGCAAAGAATTTGCATTTCAAGCTCTGACTGGTTGAGATATGGAAATGATTTTTGGTGATTTGGAACATTTTCTGCCAGCCAGTGTTGATAAAGGCAGAACAATCTGATGTTTTCTGTTGATTTACAACTTCCATCAGAGGCTGGTAGCAATTTAGCAAGGCCAATGACAAGAGCCATGGAAGCTAAAGTCCAAAAGCTGGTCAGAGCTTGTGTAGATACGATGGGTCATCATACAAGTCACATAAATAAAATAGATAAATCAATAAATATATCTGAAAGGCAGCATTCCCTACCTGTCACATACATACAGTAAATGGGAACTGGTAGCTTCCTCTGGGGTCATATCTCGGCTGCAGTAAAAAGCCTGCTTGCTTATTTCTACATCCTGAAGAAGTTGGGAGAATTGCCTGATTATTCTTGTTTTGTTGCTTTAACTTTAAAAAGAGAAAATCCACCTTAAAGATTTTGCTAAAAAATGTCTCTCACTCTCTCTAATTTGGCATTTTGTGACTACTTATGATTGGGCAACCACTTTACAGTCCATTTTAACTAGTAGCCTCTTATGTATATCAATAATACTATACCTATTTCTGTGGTTTCTGAATGGTCCCTAAGGGAGGACATGATACTGTGCAAGCTAGGAAAAAAAATGTTGATTTCAAAGGCTTTTTTTCTTTATTCTTCTAAAAGGCACAAAGCTTATAGCTGTTTTACTTCACACACCTGTATGAGGTTGAAAAGAGGAACATAAACACTCTACATTACCTTTGTTAATAAAATTTACCACCTTTCCCCCCTTAATCTTGTGTTGGTTTCCTCCCGCCCCTTTTTGGCACAAGCTATTTAATTCAAATTCCCTTGTATAAACTGCTGATTATGTTCCGGGCAGCCTGCTGACTTGAAGTCTTTTTATAACACCCTTATTATAGTTCTGTTAATTCTTTCTTTCATTGAATCCCTCTGTTCCCTTCTTGCCAACAAAATCACCTTCTGTCACAGGGCTTTTCTCACCTGTGTCCAACAGCTTCTGAACCCATATTTCCAGGCGCTGATCTGAGATCAGTCTAAAAGAAGATATTCTGTGCTTTTCTTATCTTCAGACACTTTCACCTTGCTGTTTCAGCTTCAGAAAACAAACAAACAAATCCATCAACCATTTATACTAGTGGAATTAGAAAATGCAACAGATTTATGCTTCAAATGGTTTGTGTGCAAAGTATACAATTTTAAAACCAGAGAACAGCTGATACTGGGGTTTTCCTCTTCTGTTCTGAAAAAAAGCACTAATCTCATCATCTGCTGCCTATTCTTGGTTTTTGTGTATGCTATGTTGACTACTGATCATTGTTACAGTGTTCTGAAGATTTACACGTGGTTTGGGAATGTTCAGTGTTGCTAGAGATAGGGTTAGAAGCAAGTACATTGAAAGGATTGTTCATTTATTAGAATTATTTCCTACCTTTCATTCAAGAGCGCAAGGTGGCACACATGACGTACCTTTTTATCCTTTATATGGAATTCATAGTGTGCCTTTTATTGCATCTTATGAGAGTACAACATAAATGTATGTTTTTTTCCCTTCACTGCTTCTGAACATGGTTTCTTACTGATTTGACAGTGATTAGAATTTAAATCTTGACATATTGAAATATAGTTTTTCTTTAGGGCTACATAATTTAGAAAATCTCTACATTTCCAGATAGCATGCACCACATATAACAAGATGGAAAAATAACAAATAGGATTGATTTGAAATTAAGAAGATTCTTGACTATTGGATAGAGCTGAGCTCTTAGGGGATTTTTGTCATATCCTCTGCCTGTCATAATATTTTTGACTCATTATCTCATATTTTTCTTATCAATATTGCACTGTGTTTGATAATATATCAGTCTAAAACCACACTTCTTCAAATGAAAGAAACCATCTGTTTTTGGAGCAATTCTTCTGAAAACAAGTATGTTCATAAATATGCAGCAAAAGCATATCTTCCTCCTATTCCACTCACAATCTCATGGAGACCATTGTTTGCTTCTCACATTTAAAAATGTGCCAACTTAATTTCTGGCAATTGTGTGCATAGTAAGAGATGTGCACTGTTTTATGTATACCGGCTATGGTCACCTTCTACACATTGAATTAAAACGGAATCAGCTTGGCTTTAGTCACAGCAATTTGAAAGATGTGATATTAATTGCATAATTGATTTACTTAGGGTAAGATTAAATGCAAAAGTGCAGCTTTCATGGGCTTTAGTTTGACTAGATCTTGGAGACATTGCAATTATAAGGACTAACAACCGGACAGCTGCAGAAGGCTGCCCTATTTGGGACAGCCTTCATTTTCTGAAAATATTTCTACAAATCCTAGGTGCAAGAACTGTAGAACGATCCAGTTGTGATACTTTTTGCGGTTTTCTTGCTTATCACAACTGTGCAATCACTATTAATGATTAATAAACATTACCAGAGCCAGATTAATAAAACCAAGACACATAATGTTGTAGAAGCTTGATTCTTGATGTCTGGGTTCACAATTTGTTCTCAGTACTCAGAGGTTTAAAGAGGAGCCCTTTTACTTGTACATAAATGTTTATTTGTACATTGGAAAATAGATTGCTGCACTTGAGTGTCATGACTCTGAATATCTAAACTGGATTCCATTCTGACAGTGCAAACCCAGATTCTTCCAAATAAAATCCTACAGAGTCAGTTCAGGATGGCTGCATGAGTGCGGATGACTGCTTCTGTGCAGAAAACCAAAGGAGACACAATTATGTTCCTCTAATTTAGATTAATGATGTTTTGTCTATTCTTTATTAAAGGAGCACTGCAAACATTCTTTTTTCCTCCTCTACTCTTAATAAATAAGTGAATGTGCTATTTCATTGCATTTTAAATTTGTTTGCCGCTTAGCCTGATACATTTTTTGCAATCAAGAGTCAATTGAGAGTTGTGTGTTAGGTAGAGCTGCACTGCCTTTTTCTTTGGGGGGGGCAAAGTTTTAGGGAAGCAGACACCTTAGAGTCAAGCATCCTGTTCAGTGAAAAACAAGTGTCAGTTAGAGCAAGCTTGTAAGAGTGAGAAAACCGCAGCCTTCTGAGCTGAGCTGATAACAGGCCTCGGCAGCTTTTGCAGAAGTTCCGTCGCTACAAATACGGATGAAAATGTGCTTCATTGTCACTGGTTCTTTCCTGTTTCATGTTTTTAGCCTGCTATTTCACGCTGCTAAGTTCTGCAATGCTTTTTTCAGTTATGTTCTCATCCATCATGTTCATAACCTACATTTTGACTCATCTATCAGTTGCTCTTCACATGCCATTTCAAAAAGACCAGCATTTTGCAAAGCCACTTCTTCAGACCTACTTTTGCTTTCCATTCTTCAAAAATAAAATGTATATTGATCAATAACGCTATAATGTTTTATAGATTCTCATCTTCTTGTTGCCTTCACTTTCTGAAACCTGCCAGTGTTGTTGTTATTTTAGAAATAGAGAAATCTCCTTCCTTTTTTTTAGAGGCTCTGTTTTCTGTTGGGATTGGGAGGGGATGCCATAAAAACTATAGCAGTTGATATGATTACATAAGAAAATTAATGTGTACTTTGAATGGCTGTTCTACAAAACATAGAAAGGTTTTGCATTAATTTGGTTTCTTTCAACTCGGCATGAAGAATAATTTGATTCCTCTAGTAAACCTTTCAAATTTAAAAATAACTTATTTCTTTAAAAAGTTATATTTATCCAGGTTTCCTTTTCATGCACAACTATCTTTTCCATATGAATAAGCATCTTTCCTTAAGTTTCACTGCATGGGAAGCTCAAATCACATGGGCAGGAAGATCCTAATATTACCTACACCTCTTTGGCCTGGATCAAATCAGAAGGATTTATACCATTGGCTCACCCATATGATTTCAGCTTCCAATCCTGACTGCAGCACGACAGACGGAAAAAGGCATCTCAGGGTTTTAACTCCTCAAGAGAGTTTATAATGACCATGGAACAGGCTCCAGAATCCAAAAGATTCTCCCTTTGGAATACCTTTCCAGGTAGGAGTGACTGGAGCCAAATTTATCTTTTCAGCAAATATCTTATTTAGTTGCTCAAAGTTTTTAGTATATTTTAACTGCTGTAATTATCTTGGCTGATTCTGCTTGTAATAATTGGTTTTACTGTTGTTTTTTTTAGTATATTTAGAATATGTTCAGATACATGGTGATTTTTTTAGCATGTTTTAACCTTCTGCTTAAAGAGCACTGGGTTAGAAAACTAGTATGTAAATCAATGATAAAAAGCAAAATAGAAATATACTATGATTCCATTAAACTGTGTATGTTTTAACCATGGATTATTGAATAAATTACACTTGCTATTTCTGTGCAATACAGGAAACCATAAACTATGGAATAAATTCCAATAGCCACAATCTGACACTAGGCTAAGCCAAAATCATACAAATGACAATATGGTTTTTCCTATATATGAGCCCATCTGCGTGTTACACAATATTACAGTAGTACCTCGATACTTGACTGCTTCAAAACCCGATCAAATTTGGTACTTGATGTATTTTGATGCAAACATGTATAACTGTAAAATTAAATCATTCTTCATATATGTGCCTCTTAAATGGGACATGTAATGTGGGAAGAGGTTTGTCCCTTCTGTGATATCCCAGTAGACACAAGATTTAAACAACACAATAAGTAACTAACATACCTTTTCTTCTCATTTTTGGAAAAGCAAGGTTTAGAAGGCACTATTTGGCTGTAGAAGACTCAACCTCTTAATGATGCAACAGAATCTGTATCAGCCCCCAAATTCAATTGTAGGCATAATGAGGAAGATAACGAAATACATAATGTTAAAAAAAAAAGCTATATCAGAAAGTTGATCTGGCTTGTTTCTTGGCTGGCAGACATAATCAGAGTTCGTTTATATTACATTCAGGTTGTACTCAGGTTATGGCAACTGGAACCATGCTGCTTAGCGACAGCAATCCTGACAGTCCCTGTTGCCATTGTTAAGCAAGGATCTCACATGACTGTGACTTCTGATTTCCTGCTCGCTTTCCCATTGACTTTGCTTGTAGGAAGCAGGGAACATTAGAAAACATGCTTATGTGACTGCAACTTATTATGATGTCATAACTGCAAACTGAGCAGTGAGCACTTGCATCACAATTACAAGACTGCAGAGATGTTGCAATGGCCTGAAATATGAGAGCCTGTACATGGAGCATGTGCACTCTGCGCATATGCAGTAGAGCGTGTTCGGCGCACACACTCACAAAGCATGCTGGTCTGCGCTCTACTGTGCATGCTCACAACAGTTTGGGAGACACGAGGTGCAACAATGAGCTCTGTCAATTCAGCTACCGAAAAAAGGAAAAAAACTGTAAAAATCACACGGGGCATGCAGGAGGGCCCATCTCGCAAACGGTAAGAACCAGTTCGGTGACATCATCCGGTCAGCGCAAACCAGTCCGAACCGGGAACAACCAATCACTGGAGGCATTGCTATCTAGTGCTATTTCTGGAGAGATGGCCTTTGCTGATCCATCACTTACAAATAGCTTGTTAGGTCTTCCGCAGATTACCTAGATATGCAAGTTTAGTGCTCTATTGAAAGATTCCAGATCTGTGTTTGTTTAAAAAGTACTGGCCTGCTAGTCCTTGTACTGCAAAAAGAGAGAGAGATGCTACCGCTACATTTCAAAATGGGCTGAATTAAAATAAAACCCTGAACAAGAATTTTTTTTGAGATCTTGGTTTCTTCTAATTCTCCCTTCATCTGAGCTGAAAAGGGAGTGAAGCAGAAAAATAGTTGCTCTGTAATTGCTCTGACAGTGACAATTGTATGCATAGATTCATTCATTCCTTCTCATTTCACTTTTTTGCTGTGAGATGTGAGGTGGCAGAGAGTTTTCTTCCTTTTGGGCATTTGATAAGATGCAGAAAACAGAAATATCCAAACTCTGGACCAGGGAACTGAATGAGACTGAAGAAAAAAAATTGCCTTGAGTAAGGGAATGACTGGGGATCACCATCTTTCTATTCTCAGGAAAGTCTCTCCTGTCAATATCCACGTAGATTGTCAATCTTGGAATGAAGGATGGCATCTTCTTTTGCCTTTTCTCTAAATTGAGAGAGAGATTGCAGTGAAGGGAAGAGAAGAGAAGTGGTAACTAGGATAAAGGAAAGGGCAATTGGCAAGCAGCCCAGGAAAAGGGTTCCAAATTGACTTTTATCCAAGCTGTCCCTGCGGTCACTAGAAAACCCACGCTCACTACTCCATGGCTGAAATTCCCTTTCAGGCCAAGCATTAATTAAGCCTTGTGCGTTTCTAGCCATTGTTTATTCTTCATAATCTTCTAGCCCTCTTTTTTTTCTCTCACTTGCTTCACCACCTGAGCTATTCTAATGATTCCAGCCATCTCCTCCAATGGAGAAAGGACCAGGAGGAAACCGAGCAAGTAACTGGAGAGATTCCTCTTGCATCACTCTGCACCCCTCCTTCCTTCCTGCGATTAGGAAGCTGATCTGGTTTTGGACAAAGCTTTCAAAATAGGGTTAGATTTATATTCACAAATATCTAGTATGACTGAGAGTCCAAGTGGTTAAATAGTACAAATGATACCAGCCTTTAGAAATTTGTAGACACTTTTTGGCTTTGAAATAGAAATGCTGCTGATTTGTGTGTTTGGTGATTATAAAGAAAATGGGTCATAGTTGTATCAGACTGGTCAAAATTATGTTTTTATTTTTATTTTCAAAAAAATATTTATTTTGTGGCTCATTAGTAATTGGCTGCCATCAGATTTGTGATATTTCTATTTGAGTTCTTCATCCAAGAACTCACATTCTTAGTTTATTTTAATAGAAGGGGAAAATAGACTTTTTCCCCCTGCAGAGATATTTACTTGAACATTATTTAGCTTATTAATTAGAACACTACTCTAAAATGGAATAAATTACTGCCAGTTTTACATTGTTTTTCATCAGGAAAAAAGACACTGTACATGCTGTGCAACTTCTAAAAATGAGTGGGGATGTTTAACGTAAGTTTCAAGCATTTACTTTCAAACTGAATAAGTTCCTTGATGTCTGACACTGGTTGGTATCATGGTTTGCTGTTGTTGCTTTTTGTTTTGCTGCTGGAAGCAATTTAGATAATACAAATTAGGTAATGTGCTTTTTGTAAGGTGGCATGCTCTAGAACAGTTTTCCTTGAGTTTCCTGATTATTTTCAAATTGTAGATCCTATGAACCCAACTAGTATGACCGATGCCTACTTTTCCAAAATTTCTATCCTTTTCACTAAATGTTATCCTTGAAGAGCAAATTAATCTCAATAATTGAAGGACACCAAAAAAAACACCCCATAATCAATATATATATTGTGATAAAGTTTGGATATATGGATGCAAACTGGGTACCTAAAAGAGAGAATGGCTACAAGAAGAATATGGGTACATTTCTTTCCTTATGGTAAAGATTGACATGATTAAGCGGATCCACAGTTATGATTAATACAATACATCCTTATCAACAATCTGAACATTAAATGGGGATATTTTTCAAATGTATGTTACAGTAGGTTTTTTTTATCAGTTCAGATAGAGTCTGAAAGCGAACATTCTCAGTAGTTACCAGAATTTCAGTACTGGAAAATTGTTTTCTGAGCAGTTGTACCCAGATGTACTTACAGGTAAAGTAAAAGCTTTCTTCTTCAACAGATAGGAAGTAGGGAGGAATGTATGTACCGGTTTCTTTGAAGTATATTTTTTAAAAAAAGATAAGCAGCAGCTACAAAACTAGACTGAAAATGTTTTCATATCTCACAACTTGGTTAATTGCTAAGTGTGCCAAGCTAACACCATGACAACAGGTGTACAAGAATCAGAACATATATAATTATAGGCAGGGTTGGGTTCCACTTATCTTTACTACCAGTTCACAATGGGAGGGTGTGCTTCTGCGCATATGCAGATCATCCTTGATGACATACAGCCGGGTGGGTGGAGCCTCCCGCTGGTTTTACTACTGGTTTTCAAGAACCAGACAGAACCAATAGCAACCCACCACTGATTATAAGTTTTGTCCTGGCTCACCATCACCTAATTTAGCAGTTTACTAGATGGGCTTCACTTATTTGTACTACGCCATGGCGGATTTTATGTGGTGTTGGCATAGCATCTCAAAGATATGTACTTTATAAATCATTGTTTTCATTATGTGGAAACTAGACTTGGCACTTTGGTTATTTATATTGGAATTTATTCAACTTTTCTCACCTGGGCACCATAATTTCATATCATGCCATGACATAAGTATCATTGAAAGGTGAACTGAAATATCTCTTACTTAAATAGTTTTGCAATGCTGTGAGATTTCTATTGGTATCGTAGTGGGTGCTATAGTGCTGAGTTTTCCATTTAAGAGAAGATATTTTGCCTTACAATAGAGGAAATGCTGAGATGATTTGAGGGGCATGTGGATAAAACTGACCTTACTAGAATTCTCAATTCAATTTGATTTCAACTTTCAAACTAATTCGGAAACTTAAGCAAATCTCATTCAGATACTGGAACAGATTAGAGAGATAAACATATGTATAGACAAAATCTGTTCAAATCCCTGATTTAATTCAGAATTGTCTACTTTCATGATGGTTTACACTCTTTTAGAGACTTGCTTTAGAAATTTGAATTGAATTAATTCATCTGCATTTCCCTATTTCTTAGGGATATGTTCAGTTACTTGGACTGTGAGAAGATTTAGGCTAAAATTAAGTGTAAGTGTAGAATTTAATAGTATTTATTTCTGAATATGAATACATTTGTTTTTGGCACCTGTACCCTGATAACCAGTTTTCTGTCTAAAAATTATTGTAAAACTGTAAGGAAAAAAATTAAATTCTATGACAATCTTTTAAATTGTTAAAACCCCTGACTATACTTTCAAATGAAAACATTTGGAAATATATTTAGTAGTATTTGTAGCAATGTATACTAATCTATATATTTATCAAATCTTATGGGTACTCAAGAAGTAAATATACTTGAATTTCTATACACTGTATCCTGTTCATATAACATATCCCTAAGAAACCACTGGCTTACAGCACAGTTTTGCAAATATGCATAAGTGGGAAATAAACCAATACTTTTAAACCTCGTATTAAATCAGAGGAATTAAGCCTACAGAATCAGATCATTTTCATTCTAGCTGTGCACACAAAAACCTCTAATTCAAATTTTGGACCTCATCAGTGACCACCTTAATCCAGAAGCACCTGCCAGAGGACATCCAATAACCTGCTCTTTAACAGGTAGAAGAACATATAAAAGCAAGGCTGTAATATTTCTCATATTACAAGCCAGCTGCTAGCAAACATCCATTCTGTTTCAGAAATAATTGGTTCTGATCTCTTTTGTGACTAGTTATATGTACTTCAAGCTAATATTACCTTTAATGGACTTGTTAGTTTGTTAACATAGTGAAAACAAGTCTAAATTTTGGTTCCAAATATATATATATATACAGTAAGTTAAAACTTAGTTAAATTATACCTAGGATTTCATCTGTGATCTGGTTTTTTTTCCTTTTATTTCTTAATAATGACAATTATTATGTGATATAGTATCTTCCTGTAGGGACATGGTGGCTCAGCGGGTAGGCAGCTGAGTCTGTCGATCGGAAGATGGGCAGTTCAGCAGTTCGAATCCCTAGTGCCGTGTAATGGGGTGAGCTCCCGTTACTTGTCCCAGCTTCTGCCAAC
>JANHFP010001919.1:362678-374706 GCA_032468135.1 Calamaria suluensis | reverse complement strand
GTTTTGTATGCTCTGGTAAGGAGTGTAATATTTCGGGAGAAGAAGCTGCACAAGATTAGATTTACAACCTTTAATGCATTTTTTGCATTAATTTGCAAAGATACCTCAGTCATGTTTCTGTTCTTTGCCCACTTGGTAGCCAACCAGTTTTATTTTATCCACCAAAAGCTCTGCAAATTCCTCTGGTGTCTTACCTCTTCCTTTATTTCCCTAAATGATTCCAGGCCAATATGAAGAGAGCTGATGGGCAGGAAGTCACAAACACAATAAGCAAAGAGAATAACCTTTGCCTCTCCTAGTACTACTGAGTGCAATCCTTCTTTATTGCACAAGTAAATGAGTAAATGAAGTCTCAGCCTTAAATACTGGTAAATCTCAATGGATTTGTTCTAAATAACCATACTGTAGGGAAAAAACATGTAAAAAAATGTTTGCTTATTTATTGAGGGCACAACCTAGTCCCACTGGACTTTCATTACCTCTGTTTTCTCTGTTTCTTCCTATGAGAAAATTCTAACATTATGGCCATTACAGGAAATGGGAGGTCTACTTAAATTTTTAAAATCCACTCCTCTTTCTCAATCTGCATAAATAAAGCAAGTTACTCCTGAATGAACAGGACATTGGACTTCAAACACAGACCATTCACTACCTGGCTATAAATAGGGGTAGAAAACCCTACAAATTGCTCTATTACAAATTTCCCTAAAGAACAATTCATTATGGCTTGTTTTAGCATTTGTTTCTAAATTTAAAGAAAAAGGAACATAGTCCACATGAATACTAATATGCATTTTAGTGTTCATATCTTCTAATATAGTCAATTGTGTATACACTCACTTTATGTGTAAACTTTTTAAGATTGGATTTTCCAGAATGTAATACATTTTGTGCATACTTCTCTAGAAAAATGTATTTCTTCCTTTTTTGAGGTGCTAACCAAATCGCCAAACTCGTACAAACATTTTCCATTCTGCTTCTCATATTCCTGAACCAACCATTCCCAGTACTTTAACTTACTGTATGGTGAATGCCACCATACAGGTTCTCCATTTTGCCTCATAAAACATAAACACTTCCCCAAGGGGGAAAAATTGGTTCGTGGCTAAAAAATATTATAACAGGAGCTCAGTATTTTTTTATTACAGATTGATACTATATTCACTCTTCCCAAATTAGGCATTAATATATTCATATTCACAAATATTTCTGCAATATAAGCTATACGTCTTCTGTATTATTGATATGTTGGGCACCACGAACAATGAATGGAATTGATGCCTACAAGATAAATACCAGATGCCAGCAAAGATCTCCAAGGTCCTATCATTAAAAGCAGTTTTGATTCTAAATACTGTGGTCCCATTGGTGCACAAATATCCTTTTTATTCACAGAAGTTAACTCAGTGCTTCTATGAAAGTAGCTTTTGGCCCTAAACCAAACGTTCTACTCTCTGAACTTTCCTCAGCTGATTTACCAAGAATTGGATTTTTCCTCCCTCTTTTCTTCTACGTGCCTCTTTGAGGCAGGGTGTCAGGAAACAGCAGCTGTCTTTGGAACTAATAGCCAGAATGCATGCTGACTTCATTAGCTACACACTTCAGAGAGGCCGAATCTCTACATCCCCATCCCTGGTCAGCACGATATACTTTCCATGTCATTGTCTAGCTCTTCCTTGGTAACTTGTTAAACACTCGTGTTCCCACAAAGGCACACATTTCTATTCTAAAGTAGACTAAACTGAAATCTAATGTTTTTTTTAAAAAAATAAAATAAAATAAATAGGGAGTGATTCACTGAAAAAAGATCTGTCTGTGTCTGACCTGGACTTTTCACAGCCATATGTTGGAGGGAGGACACTGGAGACATTGGAGGAGCAAAATACCTGATCAAATGTGCTAGTTCCTCACAGCTGTAGTTCAAAGGCAAAACTAGATGCAGGGTAGAGATGATATAGATTGTGGTATTTGGGTGCTATTGCTTTTATGAGTGTTTGGCTGTTTTGCCTTTTTTTCTGCTTTGGAAACGACTTTTGTAAGAAAGTAAATGAATTCAGTTTTGGGTTAATATTACCATATTAATGTAATGGAAGCATGAACATTTTGATTATTTTTATATTCTAGTTAATTTACACTGAATGGTACAGTTGTAACCACTCAAAAATGATATGGAAAAGAGTTTAAGGAATCCATTAATTAAAATTAATGCAACTTTTCAAGCACCTTTTTCTAAAAAATATTTTAAGAGCATGTGCAACCTTTGAGAACAGTACAGTGTAGTAGCAATTCTTTAATAGATCTATCCTACCCTGAAACAGATGCTATGCCCTGTGCCTAAGACACCGGAGATATCATTATCTCTTCTGTTTTGAAGAGTACAATTTGTAAGGCACTATTATACAATTATACAATTGATAAGAAAAGAACATCATCTAATAACTGGTTTGATATACATAGATCATAGCTACTCTGGCAACTCAAGCATTGGCTTCCCTTGCAAAAAAAGTGTAAAAAAATGAATGAGAGAAGGAAACAGAACAGAAAAAGGAGCAGGAAAAGAAAAGAAAAAAACAGACTAGTTGAAAGAAGTTAAAAGAGAGAGGATGTACATTGTGAAATAATGAGATCTATTGTGCTGATAATTCCAGGTTTTCCATTTTTTTAGTTTGACTTTCAGTCTAAACTTTTATTAGAATGTAAAACAAAGAGAGTTCTTATTCATTTGTCTGTTCTCTGGCATGAAATAATCTCATCCTATTATCTTTACTTGCTTTTTCTGTTGTTTGTTTGCTAGAAGGGAAATCCTTGCTATAGGGGAGACCAGATTTCTGCCAGTCAGGGGGAAAATATTCCCGTTGGAACACTGTGAGTTGGCTTAGATGAGAACATCTGACTGAAACAAAATGCTATTTTGGATAGCAGCCTCCTTCTTAATCATTTAGAAGTTATGCTTTCCAGAACAGATATACAAATGTTCTTTATATTTTCTTGGTGACTCACAGTTACAAGCATGACAACTGTAACGTCCGTGACATCCACTCATCTCAGACAGCAGGGCTATCATTTTTATCATCTTATGGCTTAAAATCATTGGCCAATTTTATAATTGTACTTCAAGATCTATTTTAAAATACTGTTTCCTTAGCCTGATGACATTCACTAAAATGACTGATAACTGGTGAATAGTTTATCGCCTCTGCAGTTCACTTGACTGGAAAAAAAATAGATATAGAGAAGCTGAAAGCATTTTACCAAACCAAGTCATTGCCAAAGCTATTGAGAATTATACAGACAGACAAGTGAAATTGTACTGTTCCTGGACTGAAAACCAACACTGGAGCCTATTCTGAATTCCACCCATGATATGAGTCTTTTTCTTATTCCCTTTTAAGGGATGGATTGTTTTTTGGTTTAATCTAGTCTAATTATAGTAATAGGGGATGTGGTGGCTCGGCATGTAAGATAGCTGAGCTTGTCAATCGGAAGGTCGGCAGTTCAGCAGTTTGAATCCCTAGTGCCATGTAATGGGGTGCGCTCCCGTTACTTGTCCCAGCTTCTGCCAACCTAGCATTTTCAAAACCACATTAAAAAATGCAAGTAGAAAAAATAGGGACCATGTTTGGTGGGAAGGTAACAGCATTCCGTGCACCTTTGCCATTTAGTCATGCTGGCCACATGACCATGGAGACATCTTCGGACAACGCTGGCTCTTCAGCTTTGAAACAGAGATGAGCACCGCCCCCTAGAGTTGGAAACGAGTAGCACATATGTGCGAGGGAAACCTTTACCTTTACCTTTAATTATAGTAATACCTTTTCCTTGAATTCAGAAGTATAAGAAAAAGAACTGAGGTAGCTGCCCCTGAAACATAAAACAATATGTATTGAATTTAATAATACTCTAAATTAATACATTTAGGAATATTAAACCAAAACAGAATGATAGTGGAGTAATTCCATATTATATGAGGTTTTCCCATTATCATTCTGTTTTGGTTTAATATTCCTAAATCAGTGATGGATTGCTCCCGGTTCATACTTTTTAATTTTCTATTTCAAACAAAATATTGTAGACTTGGAATTGTCCAGAAAACATTTCAGTTTGACAGTAAGTCGGAAGTTTTGAATACTGTTGCTGTGTCAGGACTAAATTGAAAACCACATTTTAATATACTGCCATTCTACTGTTTGAGATGCTGTAAATTTATTTTCCAAGTTATTGATGTCCATATTAACCCATGAATTACAATTCTACCCTAGAAAACTATGTGAATTTTTCACATTGGGATAATTCCAAAGTGAAAATATATCATGAATTTATTTATCACATGTATAAAGATTAAAAATTGTACTTTGGGTCCAAACATCCAAATATGCATTGCATTCTTTACCATTGGAAATACAATCAAATCTTGGCTGTAAAAGAAACAATTTTTGGACTTGCTCGCTTGAATTATATAAAGAAATCAGAATGTATGCCCAACAATAAAGCTGAAAATTAGAAAAGCTAAATCCCAATATTAAATAGTAATTATCATTAGGCAAAATCAAATCTAGAAGGTCATACGTCTCATACAAACCTATCAATTTGTTTGTAGCAGATTAAAATTTTAAACAGGGGAATCCTTTTAAGTACATATATGAATGTATTTTAATATATGTGCTTGCAGAGTAAGCTTCCAGAGAGGCTCCAGCCTCTGATAATCTAGGGGGGGGGAGGTTTGAGAGGCAAGCATTTTCTTTCCTGTATGCTTCAGGCTTTCCAGGTGTGCGCCATTACTCTTGATATCCAGAAAACATGACCATTTTCCAGTGGGAATTTAGGAACAGAAATGTGAGCAACTAGAGGTATTTGGGATGTGTGGTGATAGGTTGCGATGTTACATGATGCCACATTTTGTGAATATAAAGTGGTACTATTGAAATTAGTACATGATATATACTTGTGGCTTTGGTTCAATTTGTAGCTATGGTACTTTTGATACAATGTAAGCATATTTTTATGCTTGTAACCTATTTAGGAGTTTAAATGATTCTGATGATATCAAAATATTTGCATTTATTTCTTACATCTTTCTACTGCCATACTCTACAATTCATATCTTAATAAACAACATTACAGTATAATGCAAAAATAACTCATTATAAAACCACAGGCTCATATTGAAATGAAAATGATCCTCCATAATCTCAGATTATAACTATAACTAAATTATAATTTATTTGCCAAATTTTTATTAAATATGCAGCAAAAGCAATGATATACAACCTATACAGTGTGGAATTGTTAGCTGTCATTCGGTTATTTGTGTTTTTTTATTTATAATTTCTGTTCAACTGAGAAGTCAGACAAAAAAGTCCTAATAGGCAGAACATAGTAGATTAACGCTAACATTTTGAATTGGCTTTATTTATATTTTATCTGGAAAGTTATGACAAATATTCCTTTATTTTTTCCTTTTCTCAATTTGCCTTAATTGATAATTGCACCATAAATCCTGGCTCCCTTCCATGAAAATTGCCACTGATGAGTTTTCCCTCCCTTCCATTCCTCCTTTTCTTCCCTTCCCCCCTTCTCCTCAGTTAACAAATTACACCATATGTAATGTAAAACATACTAAGTTAGAAGCATGGCTCCTTATTCTGAATCCTGGCATTCAGGAGAGTCACTGAAAGATATCATATGGTCTCCTGGCAAAAGTACAAAGTGGTTCTTGCTGTTTGATCTCCTGTCTTAAGTTTAAATGCAAAATCTGATAATTGAGTCAGGCAGGAGAAGAAACTGACTAATAAAGCTCTTTTCATTTCCTTTTCCTATATGTCCTTGTTTCATGTTTTTCTTTTTTATCTTTCCCTGCTTGGATGATGTTGATGAGCAGTAGTAAGTTCATAGTTAAAAATTTAAAGTTTAACCTTGCTTTAAAAGCACCGTCTCTTTCTTAAGTTCCTACTTTGCTTCTTTCCTTTGAATATTTTGGATGGCTTCTGTTCTATTATCATCATATTCTATTTTGTTTTTCTGAGTGGAAATAAGGGTTGGAAAAGCTTGTATTTAAATATTGGTTGAATCCTAATAATTCCTACAGACACAAAACAATCATCCTTGAAATAGTAGAAAAGCAAAGCTTTTTCTACACAAAGAAAACAGCACTGTGGTTAATGTGAATTGTGCAGAATTGTGACATATTTAGTGTCCATTCAAGATGAAAATGGAAATGTGCTATGCCCTAACCCAGAACATTTGACTTCATTGATGGCTAATAGAACGTAGTACTGAAAAAGTGTTAGACTAAAACCAAGAGTCGGGATTTAAATTTTCATTTACCCATAAAGCTTTACCCATAGAGCAATAATTTGAATTCATGAACATAAAAAGAACCCATTGGGGATAAAACAAGTTATAATTAAACAAACTATAAACACTTACTTTTGCAATCATATTGTGCAAAAGTTTTTTCAGCAAAATCTTAGACTAATCACTGTTCTTGTCACACGTTTTCAACCTAATTACACCATCCATAAAATAAAGGTGGCCTGCCTTGTGTGCATGTGGATGAAAATGAATGAAAATATAAGATATTTGATTCACGTATCACCATGATAAAGTGTGGAGTCTGGCGCAACAAAGTCAAATGTACAAATGTAATATGTACATTTCAGCTAGAAATGCTTGTTTAGGCTTTCCTTTGATAATTCCAAAAATATGCTGTATTTTCATCAAAGAAGCTCAACTGTACACCATTAAATAAATACAGAAGGGAGAACTTCAAAAGGCATATGAGATAAATGAAAAACTGAATTTCCTTTTCAGACAAGGCAGATTCTTAACAGAGCACTATTTTATACATATCGTATCAGAAGAATGTCCTGTTAAGCTCCCCCATGATTGCTCTCATGGAAGCATATATAGGCAGTCAGACATAAGTTCACTGATAGTGAGCAATGATTTTTAACAATCCATCTATTTTTCATGTGCTTGACAAAAGAAAACAAAAGAAAAGAGAAAGAAAAAAATTGACTACGTGAGCTTTTTCATTATCAACTTCATGACTTAAATGAGATAATTCACAAATGTTCTAAAATATTGACTGATTTATTTTTTCTTTGAGCTGTTATATCCAAATGTATAACCAGAATACAATTTTCTAATATTCAGAGAAAGCACGAGTTAATTTAGAAAATGGAAGTGCATGATTGACAATACCATACACTCCATCTCTTATTTATTTAGTCTAAAAAAGCTCTTTAAAATCTTGGCTGTCGTATTGATGTATATCATGCTGGGTGGCCACTGAAAGACACACATCATTTCTGGTGTGATTGTATTCTAAATAACATAGAAACGATCATCAAAGCAGCTTATTGTTGTCAGTATACAATATAACCTCAAATAACAGATTGCTGTACAAAAAATGTTTTTTAATCCATATACCTTTTCCCCTTGTTATATGAAAAAACCAATAAAATATTTTTCAAAAAAGCATCTTATTGTTGGGAAGAAGTAATTCAATGGTAGTAATAGAATTAATCATTAAAGTCCTTGATGTAGTATGCAAGGAAATGCATTGGGATTCCTGATTCCTGACTTCTAAGAACAATTGGTTTTATTTCATTTTAAGTGCTTTATTATTGGTTAGTTAACGACATTCTTGAATATTAGTTGTATTTTTGTAGCTCTAGAACCAACAACAACAAACTATTAATACTGAAAAGAGATACAAGTGACTAGGAAGATGTTATCTAAACACCTATTTTCTATCTCTGATGGCTATTTTCCAGACAATTTGAAACAATGCATTGTTAACCCCATATACAGTAGATTGGCTTGCAATCCATTGGAACTGGGCAGCCAGTAAATGTAAATTAATAAATTACAAAGTTAAATCATAAATGTATTATGTCTTAGGGTAAAGGGAAATTGGTTTAATTTCATTTGAATTCTAAATTATTATATTTCATTTTTAATTAACATAGAAACTGAAATATAATTATTATTTGAAAATTACAGGCCGTCAATTTTGCAGTGTAGGTGAGAAATTTATTAAATGTATTCTACCCAAAAACTGTACAATTGTTGCATGTTTTTTCTACAGTAAAATTGATTTCAGTAAAAATTCTTTGGAAAAAACTATGAACATAAAAAAGACAAATACTTTTGTTTTAGAAAAATAATTTAATAAAATATTAGAAAAATATTTTAAAGCAAAAATTGCAAGCTCTGCAAGCTATACACTATGTGTATAGTGTACACTAATATAAAAGCATTTTAAATATTAGGATTGTGCATACTTCAAAAATGTGATGGAAGAAACCCTATAAAACTCATATAGGAGGAGCTTTTTCCTCTGACTCATTAAGGGAATTTACTTTTCATAAAAAGCCTGAATAAAACATGCCATTACTTTAAGAACTGCATAAACTTTAATCAGTAAGTTCTTTAAATTCAAAATATATTTCTTTTTCAGTAATCAGATGTAGGATCATGCTCTCACTTATTATAACCATAACACTGTAGAATCTGTTCATTTGATTGTGATATTGCTTGACTCTATTCTTCTGATATTTAGGTTTTGGAGTATATTGTCACCATTTCATCATGATATCCAGTCTCATATCCCAGTATATGAACTTAAAGATAGACATTTATCATTTTATATGCTTTATCAGAAAATGGGGGGCTGGACTAGCATTGCAATATCTGGAAGTAAACAAACAAACAGACAAACAGAACAATATTATATAACAGTAAAGAGTTCACATTTTCTTTACTTTACATATAGTATTTGTAGTGCCAAGATTATGTACCCAGATACTGTAGTCCTAAGAAAGACTGAATCCTGAAATCCAATGTAGCTGCCATTCATTGTCAATCAGATTTCTACAATCTAGTGACTTTTCAGATGAGTTGGAGCACCAATGCTATAACTTCCAGAAAAAACAGCCATCATGAATCATACCAGGGAATTATGGTACTTGAACTTAACTAAAACATAACTAAAAGTCCTGGCACAGATAATGTGAAGCTAGATTCTAAATAGACACATTAAAAATGTAGAAGTTATTTAGTCCATTTAATCAGCAATGTTAATATATTCAGGCCCTGTCTATTTTACATCCTATAACAAATAACTCAAAGAATGAAAGTTCTTTGACAACAGTATTTACTTTGGCTGAATGTAGTAAAATTCACTCATAGTATCTTAGATTCAACCAGTTGACGTGGTGGTCAGCAGCAGGTTTTTCAGTCATCAACCAGTTGAGAAAGTGACCAACACACTGTATTGTATGAGCAAAATGGCTGAATTCATCACAGATACCGAGGAACTGAAAATAGGAAAGTAACTTATCTAAAGTTGCCTTATCTTTTCTCCTTATTCTCTTCTTTGAGGAATAGAATAGAATAGTATAAAATAGATTTTTTTAATTGGCCAAGTGTGATTGGAGACACAAGGAATTTGTCTTGGTGCATATATTCTCAGTATACATAAAAGAAAAGTCAATAATCATAAGGTACAACACCTAATAATAGTCATAGGGTAAAAATAAGCAATCAAATCATATTAGGAAACAGTCAATATAAATTGTAAGTATACAAGCAACAAAGTTATGGTCATACAGTCCTAAGTGAAAGGAGATATGGGTGATGGGAACGATGAGAAGATTAATATAATGCAGACTTAGTAAATAGTTTGACAGTGTTGAGGAAATTATTTGTTTAGCAGAGTGATGGTGTTCGAGGAAAAACTGTTCTTGTGTCTAGGTAAGTAAGTGTTTAGGTAAGTCTTAGCCCAATCCACCTTCCATGGTTGTTGTGGAGAACTGGAGGATGAAGGAATATTATATATTTGTAATATATATTATATATATTTGCTGCCAAATTACTTATGTAATAAGTAGCATAAGCATATACATCTAATAAATAGGAGAGGGAAGCAAATTGATGACAAGGACTAGATAGAACATAAAAATCCTGACTACACAAAAACTATACAAAAAGTGCCTACAACTATAGTTTTAATCTCAGAATACATTATTTTAGTTTGGTTGAGTTAGATACCATTCTGCTGACATTTCACAAAAATATAAAATGCCCTGTAATTTTTCACTGAAATGTGTTTTTATGTTGTGTATGTTTTCATTTGCAGTGGGGAAAAGCAGCAGAAGAAAAATATGTTTCTTCAGTGCCAACTCTATGTGAACAAAAATGATTTTGACAGTTTGCAAAATTGAAATACTCTTGACTTCTCAGATATTAAAGAAAAACAGCCAAATGTTCCCAGTAGTTCCTTAACGCAATTACTTGATTAGAAAAAAGCATTTCATTTCCTAACCGCTACAGCAATAAGCAATATAACTGTCAATAATTCTGCAGTTGAGCTTTACATCTGGTGGCCAGCATCTGACCACATCTTTACATAGTTATTAATGCATTTCTATCTGCACTTAAAAATGCATCCAGAAAAGCCTTCAGAACCTTTAGGGATTTTGCTGGTACACCACTGACCTTTTCTCTCCCTGGCTTCCAGAATGTTTTTAACTTTTCCTGAATATGCAGTATATCATAACATTTTCTTTCAAGCCTATATCAAGGCTGATTATTCTTCAGATTTTATTTAATATCCCATGGCTGACCGTGGCCCCATGAAATAAATGCTCATCATAAGACCCAACTTAAAAATTAGTAATGTTTTGATTCATGGGACTAACTGGTGTCATATAGAAAAAAAACAATCTATTCTCCATAGCCTCAGATACAGGAGGTGAAACAGATTTTTGTTGAATGTTAAGATATATTCAGAACAATTCAACAGTGGGACCAACTATCTAGCAAAACCATTAGCTGCACTTCACTAGATGTATTTGTTGAAGCTGAATGAATCTAAATAAGGATATATGGAAGATTTGGGTTCTTGAATTGAGCATGGATTGGATTCAGTCTCCTAACTGGCTCCTTTCAAGAATAAAATACAAAGATCTATGACTGTGATGGAAAACCTATCGCACGCATGTCAGAGGTGGCAAGCAGCGCCCTCTCTGATGACAGTGAGCCGTCGCCCCAGTTCAGCTCTTCTGCCTATGCGCGCACACCTCCTGCCAGCCAGCTGATCTTTGGGTCTCTTCCGTGCATGCATGGGGGGGATGCTTCTGGATTTATCTGTTCTGACTTTTCCTTTGGTCTTTCTATTATCTCCTCTATTTCCTGTGTTTTATTATCTTTATTCATTGTCCCTTTGCTGAACATTTTCTGGTTTCCCCCCAATATCATGCATTAAGTCTTTTATCTCCCTGTGATTATTTATCAACATATCATTAATATTTTGAAACATGAACACCATTTCTTTTTGAAATCCATTCATCTCCCCAATGCAACATATTGTCTTATAGGTCCAAATATTGCTCAATAGTCTGTCAGTAGTCTGCCACTGCTCCAAAGTCTCAATTGTTTATGACCTCAGAAAGCCAGCCTAGAAACCATTTGCTCAATCCTAGCATTGTTCTTCAAGGGAATGCAATAGCTATAGTTCCTTGTGTCCCACAGTTAGTCAATTAGTTCCATTTAGGTAATCCGAGAAGATTCCCAAATGTCTTCTTAAATCCACTCTGTAAATTCAGTCATAGATTCTGGAATTTAAAAGTTTCTTTCTTTAGATGTCTTTCATAATCTCAAAGTTAAACTTCCAGCAACAATGAAGTAGACGAATATAGAACAGTAGATAGTACAGCAGTCCACCAGATGTTATTTATTTCCACTTTTTTTTCTTTTGTCTCATCAATACTCTCCAAAGTTGTATGAGTTTAGTATATAACCCATTAAAAGACAGTAGATGGTGCCTTCAGCTTGAATTTCAACATTGCACAAAATCTAGCAAATATTTATTTCCGTTTTTGCAAATAGTCAGCATTCAAACAAATAATTCCAGCATTTTAAAATGCTTTAACCAAAATATTGTCAATAATTTTTATTTCTATTCCATATTTGAAATTTTAAATAATATGCAATGGGGTTTTTAGTCAATCCGATTTTAAAT
>JANHFP010001919.1:303111-313839 GCA_032468135.1 Calamaria suluensis | reverse complement strand
TTCCAGAGGGATGGGCCTGCCACAGAGAAGGCTCTCCTTCTGGGAGTCACCAATCGGCACATAGCTGCCGATGGGACTCCCACCAAGCCCTCCCTGTGGGTGCGACAGTCTATCCCATATTAAGAACAATTTCTCCTAAAATCAGTGACAAAATCAAGTCACTGATATTGAAGTAAGAAATACTTTATGTTTAAGATGTACAGTGATGGTAGAAACCCAGTTTGATACAGTAATCAGTGTGTGAGATTTAGGCCAGCCATATTCTCACAGCCTAGGAAGAAGGCAGTGGCAGACTAATTCTGAAAATGATGCCAAGAAACTTCATGGATAAATTTGTATAGTTACCAGGTTTCATAGTCGACTTGTAGATACACGTAGTTTCGTGCATCTACATAGTCAACATATGACCGCAACTGAGCAGTCAAATTTATGTTGTTAAATGAGACATTTGTTAAATTAGTTTTGTCCCATTTTACGACCTTTATTGTAACATTGTTAAATGGATCATTGCAGTTGTTAAATTAGTTACACGGTTGTTAAATGAATCTGGCTTCCCCATTGACTTTGCTTGTCAGAAGGTCACAAAAGGTGATCACATGACCCTGGGACTCTGCAGTCATCACAAATATGAACAAGTTACCAAGCATCTGAATGTTGATCACATCACCATGAAATGAACTGGTGTTATATGAGGACTACCTGTACTGCTTCTGTCTCAATTGAAAAAACATTTTGTTGTTGAATGTATCATTTTTATCTCAGACTAGAGCAAGGGTCAGCAATCTTAAACACTCAAAGAGCCATTTGGACCCATTTCCCACAGAAAAGAAAACACCGGGAGCCACAAAAACCCTTCCCATGCCGGACTATTTCCTGAGCAGCCACAAAACTAGCATACGTAGTTGAATCAAACGTTACGTTTTTTTCTGAAACTTTTCTTCCCTTGGATTTATCCACGGTTGGCCTAACGGGGGTTGAAAAGCTCAATAAATCTGTGCTGGCGGGTGTCACACATTGGCGATTTTGATACATATTTTGAGTGACAGGGAACCACAGCAGAGGGGTAAAAGAGCCACATGCAGCTCCAGAGCCGCAGTTTGCTGACCCCTGGACTAGAGAAACCAGAACTGCATATATAATCAAAAGGGGGAAGGAAAGGAAAAATATAGCTAAAATATAGGTTTTGAGACTAGACAGCTAGGCTATTCATGTTTCTTGATAATGAAACTCATTTTATCACATTGGGATGAGTTTTCTATAGCTGACTTTTTCAAATGGTTTCATTTTTTTTCAGGCAAAGCAAAAATATTTATTAAGGGGAGGTCAAATATTTATACAGGATACATAAACAAATAATACATACATTTGATATATGTAACGCATCCAAAGGTAACAAATCAAATGATACACATCAATTAGATATGAGAATTAAACAATAGAAAATATTGATGCTATATATAACATTCCACAAGTGGCAAATTTATGGGTGGTGTCACCTTCCTCCCCAGTCAAGTCTGCATTTTTCTTAATGTATTTGCAAGTGTGTTCAAGGACTTCCAGAATGTATTCTCTATTGTTTAGTTACTAAAAAAGGTATTTTTGCACATAAAAAACAAAAGAAAAAGAAATGGCTTTGACTAAAAGGAAAACATGATCTCCCAACCTTCAAAAAGAGACATGGATGACATGCTAAAATATTAGTATCACCTTTATTTAAAAGGTAATAATGAAGCCTAAAATTCCAGGTAAGAGTAAAAAAAATTCACTTTAAATTGCTCTTTTTAAAAAAGAGGCCTCTGAATCTCCCACAGTCACATGATACTCGGGTATATATAAGTGGAATGATTACTTCTTGGAATTAAGAACATCAAATGATTTCATTTTTGATACACTTTCTTCCAATATTTTTTTTCTGAAATGCACTCGTTGCTTTTTACCTTGATATGCAGAAGCAGAGGGCTTTTAAATCTGGCTGCTTTCGTGAGATAATTGCAATTGGTACTGTAGCTTGGTGAGGGTAACAAATAATAATAATAGGGTAAAGCAGACAAAATTGTATCCATTTACTGAAAACATGAGTGATGCTGTAATGTATAAAAGGATCAGTCATTAAACATATTTAGTTGTTATATGAAAGGCTGCACTTTCTCAGTAAATGGAATTCTCATTATGATTCAGCGTATTTAGAAAACATTTCGAAGATTTAAATGTAGAGCTGGCAAAGTGCTTGAGAAGGTAATAAAAGTAGGCCTGTGCTTTGATAGTTGATTCTGCATGTTAAACTAGGAATCGTAGTCTGTACATTTTCTAACTTCAGAATACCAAACAATATGATTTGCTTAGGTGAAAATGAAAAAAATATTTCCCTAATTCATTTCAGTAACTCTTATACTGATTGCTTAAGTACAAAAGCATGCATTCAAATAAAGATTGACTGTACTTGTCAACAGAAGTTTAAAGAAAGGATAATCTTGGGGAACAATTCATTATTGCTATTCAGTTTGAAAGTTTAATTTCCATGGACGTTACCAATTTTGACTGAGTGAGTAATATATGCTTTTGTTTATTCATACAGTTCTGAACTATTTCCCAAAGGTGTGGTTGTTTGCATTAGACTGCATGGTTTCTGGTATTCTTTTATTGCATTGGCTTAAAGTGTCAAGACCAGGTAGCTGCAACAAAGGTCACAAAACTTGAAAATTAACTCCTGGTAGAAACGGATGATGCTTCTTTAAACATAAAGCTAGTACTTAAAAAATGATAATATGAATAAACCACATTAAGTACATGATCCAAAATGTGACCAAAACAATTATGCTTGATTTGTAATTGAAAATGACTAGTTTATTGCCATGGTACTATTTTTATATTAGATATTCTCGGTTTTTTTTTAATGTCTGCTTTAAAGGTGATACTTTTCATGCAGAAGATTTTTCACCTGATTTTTTCTTAGACATTGTGAATATTCCCTTTTTTATGTACCAACATGGAATAAAAGGTTGCAACAGCCCTGCACTTATGCTGTTCATTAATATGTGTCTCATTAGCAATTTCATGAAAGCTTAAATATATGTTATTTTCTTCTCAAACGTACATAATGTGTATGCTTGAAAGTTTAAATACCTCTGTTGGATTAACTTTGCAAACTAAAAATATCTTTTATAGCCCAACATAGAAATATCTAGAAATAAATAAATTTAGTTGAATGGAGTAGAGTGCTAAATGCCTGTGAAGAAGACTGCAGTTTAACAGTATTGTTTGTTTTCACTGGTACTTACTATTTTCAAGAGTAAGAAAAAGAAATATAGATACATGTAGTTTACACCAAAACCATTCACTGCCTTTTTCTATGCTGTTTTGATCATATTTTCATTGTACACTTCTCACCTCAAACTTTTTTATTAACTTCATCCAAAATACCTCTGTGTTCTACTTTGTCTCAACCACACTCTCCCTTGAACAATTTGTTTTGTAATTCAATCTTCATTCAGCATTTTATGTCACTAAATCATTTTGAGTCATAGGATGTCTTTAGTGCTGGTTACTCAGTTTTGCATTCAATTTGCTTTCATTCAGTATCCATTCATTCTTTACCCTGTCTTGTTTTATCTCATGCATTACTTGAATACCCCAGTCCACCCACATCTAGCTTGCTTTTGTTTTTCAAGACATACAACAAAGTGGGCTGAAACACAGAGTACAGCTATTTTCACCTCTCTCCCCCCACAAGCATTGAATATTCTTGCAGAAACATACCAACCATCACTTTTGTTCCAGCATTTCAACTTTTTAAAATTTCTTCATAAATTTTCCCATCTTTAGTAACTTTTCAGTAATTATCTCCTTGTTCTAGGTTTTTGTTTTTTGCTATTTATGTAGGAATATGCTGCAATTCAGATCCAATGTGGGAAATGTTCTGTGTAGGAGGCACAGGCACCCGTTTCACCTCTTAGAACATATTTAAAGAAATTAGACCCTTTCCTGGCTCACATGAAAGGGAGGCATTGTACACTGTTGCTAATTCCTTAA
Organism: Calamaria suluensis; assembly: GCA_032468135.1. NCBI lineage: Eukaryota > Metazoa > Chordata > Lepidosauria > Squamata > Calamariidae > Calamaria > Calamaria suluensis. Next base: position 309,810 of record JANHFP010001919.1, on the reverse strand, counting down.
CTCAAACCTGTATTTTTCTGGGAGCACCCAACTATCCTGTGAAATTAGAAAAAAGACATGGTTTCTTTAAGGAGATACCAACAATTACAGGAAGTATGTACTCTCTAAAGCATGACCCTCATAAAACATTCTTTGTTTACTAATCTAAATTGCTATGCTCTTTACATTTACTGTATGTATAGCTTCCAATTATTTACTTGATTTATTTATTTAATTTTTGAGGTCACCCATCTTATCTGAAGGTAACTCAGGGTGGAGTTTACCTATTGTTGCATTGTACAATCTATTTCACGTTTGATAGTAATTTAATCTGTATTTTAATTGATCTGTGTATATATTGTATTTTAAATTTTATTGGCTGTACACCGCCCCGAGTCCGTGGGGAGAGGGGTGGTATATAAGTTTAAATAATAAATAAATAAATAATACTGTTAACAATTTAGCATGTCTGCACACGCACACATATGTAGATGTGCATTCCCAGTAATCACATCTTTAAAATTATTACAAGCACCTATAAGTGAAATTAAAATGAAGCATAATCTCTGTGTTATCTAATTACCCGTGTATTACACCCTGATTATTATGTTTAGTAACTCCAGTATAAAGGAAAGTTGTAGAATGTGAATGAAATGCCTATATAGGATAGAAAACATTTTTGTTGTTTCCTTGTAGCATAATTCAAAGATGTGGTATGCCTGGCTTTAGGTAATTAATATTATGGGGTTTAGCTTTTGAAGCTTGTGAGTACATGTTAAGGGAAGGAGAATGAAATGTTCATATTCCCACTATAATTTTGGGAGAAAGGGTCAATCACTAGAGATTAATCTGGAACACTTCATAGATATTATTTTAGTTGTAACATCTCACAATATACATTTATGGCTTCTCTCTTAAAGAAGGAATTTGTGCATGTGTATATGTTTTTACTTTATTATCTTTAATATATTTTCAGTCACCTTATGGAAAGTGAAATATATTGAACCCACTGTTTTTCTTCAGTTACATAGGAGATCAGGTACACATTCTGTCCGCTGATAGTATTTTGGACAAGAGTAGTGAGTAAAATGAATATGATGAGAAATCTGAACTTTAAGAATATACTTTATTGCTTTATTAAAATGGATTATTATAATCAAAAGCTGCTATGAAGAAAAAAATTCCACATCCTGTATATTACATGAATATGCTTGAATAAAACATGCTGAATTTTATTCTAGAATGGTTTATCACCAGAGGCATGACTGTACTCAGTATTTGGCTGAATTTGACAATTTAAATATCTATTATGTGTGTATAGCCAAAAGGTATTGGACAATTTCCAGAACTGAATACTTTTCTTGGTACATGGTTTAAAAACTTTACATGCAGAATGCATTGTCATTGTTTGATAGCACAGTAATGTATGTTTGAGTCTTATTGAAAAAATTAAATCTACTTCTATGATCTGATCAGGAGGTTGCATTCTGAAGCTTATTTCATTTCCCTCCTGTGTTTCATAGTTTTAATCTTTAATTTGTCAAACATTCCAGGAAATTTGGGTGATACAGTTGTACATTTGTAAACAGTAGCCTGCACCTATGCTTCTCACACTAAAATAGATCAAGCATTAGATATCTGCTTTATGCATTTATAATTCCGTATTTAAAGATGTGCTATTGTGTTGAGTCGACCTAAATAATTAAAATTATGCCATTTGCAACACAGTCAGTACGCCTCTTCCTTTAGAGATTCCGCCCATTGATTTTCTTCATACTTTGAGTTTACGCAACAATTCAGATTTTTTAAAAAAAAATTATTAGATTTTCATAAAAGTGGAAGGAATTTGAAATAGAGGAGTAGGGAAGTGGTGATGGGGTAAGGATTGGGTAAGCTTTCATGCTTAAGCAGTCAGACTAATGTCCAAGTCTTCATATTGTGTTCCAATGATACATACAATACAAAAGTATACTTCTTAGTAATATGATAATCATAAAAACCTATTAATATTAATATTCATTGATAAAAACTTCTCTTTGTTCCAAAATATCATATATCCTCCTTTTTTTACAATTCTATTATTAATCTTCCATCTTTGCAAAGTCTCAATTTTTCTCATTCACTATCTTATCTAATAATAACTAAATACATATCACAATATATAATATTAATTTTTTCCTTCTCTTTTTTATAGTTATATCAGAGGTTTCCTGACATTAACATTTCTAACTTAAATTCTCTCTATCTTTTAAATCATAGACTCTTTTATTAATCTAATTAATATCCTCTATCAAACTTCTTTATAAAAAACACTTAATCTCAAACTTTTAATTGTAGTGTCTTACTTCATGTCTCATTTGGACTTGCAGGTAGGAATGTCCTATTAAGTCAATCTTTTGTTACTTAGGGTTTACTCTAACTTTTGGTTTTCTATCCATCTCTTCTTCATTCTAAGTATTTCTCCATAGTTTCATTTATCTCTGGGTCTCAGTATCCTGGGGGACACCTCCCTTTGTTCCTTCGGGTTTGTGTCTTCTTTCATCTGTTTGCTTATTCCTGGCGTAGTTCTTGTGTTCCTTCCCTTCTCCATCCCAAAACACTTTATAGTCTTTGTAGAATATCTCCGCTTCAAATCTGTTGATCAATCTAATTTTTTTCTTGCCCCAAAAGATTAGTCCTTCTGGAATCATCCATCTAAAAATTATTCCTTTCATCTGCAGTTTCATTATTAGGAATTGATAATTTATTTTGGCCTCCTTGATTTTTCTCGGGATCTGTTTAAGGACTATGAGCTCTTTTTCTTTATATTTCAATGGTCGGTCTCTTAGTGCTCTCAAAATATGATCTCTTGTTACTCTTTTAAGAAATCTTACCTGAATTTCTCTTGGTACTTTATTTTTCTTAGCATAGCGTGAGTTGACTCTAAAAATTTGAACAATTTCCCATCTTATTTTGTTTACTTCTACTCCAGTTAGCTCTGCAAGTATGTTACTCATCATCTCCAACAAATTTTCACCTTTTTCTTCAATAACATTTTGGAATCTCAGGAAGAATGATGCTCTCTCCATCTCTACCATCACCATCTTATCTTCCAGCTCCATATTTGTTTGGGTTAATTTCTGGTTTTCCTGCTGAAGTTGATTGAATCTCTGGTCTATCTCCTCCAATTTCTCTTCCATCTTCTTTATTCTTTGTTGGCTGCCTGTTATGACTTGTTGAAGTTGTTCCTCTTTTATTTTTTGAATCTGCAATCACTTTTTTCTAGTCTGCAATCGCTTGTAATATTGCTTGCATAACTTTTGACATTGGTGCTGCCTTTTCATGTTGTAAAAGTGTAATACTTGATTTTTGTGGGACTGGGCTTGTTGTAACTGAACTAGGCACTGAGGTTGTCTTTTTCACTTTCTTTCCAGTTGGGCATCTTCTACTCTTCTATAATTCTGTTTATAATCCACAGACCAGACCAGCCAATATAAATCAAAGATAAGGAAGATTAAAAAATTCAAAAGTCAGATCAGAGAGAAGAACAAAAGGCCAACAGGGAGAGAAATGTTTCCACAGATATTCCAAATCTAACAGTTTCTTTTCTTCAGAGCAGATCCAAATAGAAGGGAAACAGTGCAAATTCCAGCCATGAAGGGTAAATCCAAACCAAAGAGAAATATAAAGGAAAACCACTGAGCAGAGAAAAAAAAGCTCTTTATAGACCTCCAATTTATAATCCAATTTTGTGCTTTCTCCAAGGTTTTCTAATCCCAAAACAATCACTGAGAATAAAGCTAAATTTCTGGGCTTTGGGCCAAGTCTCCCACTTAACAGAAACAGCAGCTGGAAACTTTCAAAACATCTGATAAGCTTAAAAAAACCAAAATGGCTTGCTCGCCCCGCCCAAGTAGCCCAGCTGATTGCCACACCTCTCCCATTCTACTCACCAAGATGGTGTTCTGGAAGCTGCACACATTAAATTGCTGTATGTTTGAAGCCACGTGCAAGCTCATATTTTGGGTTCTGTATTAGACGAACTGGTTGTTAAATTATGTGAAGCCCACCTCTGCATTTAGCTGACTCTGCAACCAATCATCATCATCATCATCATCATCCTCTTTCTGGTAAGTATTTAACAGCATCATTTTCTAGACCAGCTGTAGTTTCTAGGACACTTTAGGACTGACCGGTTTGATCACCTTGCAGTCCAAAGGACTCGCAGGAGTTTTCTCCAGCACCAAAGTTAAATGGCCTCAATTGTTTGGCCCTCAGCCTTTCTTATTGTCCAACTTTCACAGCCATACATTGCAACTGGAAAAACCATAGCCTTCTCTATACTCACTTTTACTGGCAGGGTGATGTCTCTGCTTTTTAGAATGCTGTCTCGATTTGCCATAGCTTTCCTCCCTAGGAGCAAACATCTTTTAATTTCTTGGCTGCAGTCCCCAACTACAGTGATCCTGGAGCCCAGGAAAATAAAATCTGTCACTACCTCCATTTCTTCTCCATCTATTTGCCGGGAATTTAGAGGGCCAGTTGCCATGATCTTAGTTTTTTTAATATTGAGTTTCAAGCCAACTTTTTCACTCTCCTTCTTCAACTTCATCAAGAAGCTCTTTAGTTCCTCTTCACTTTCTGCCATGAGAGTGGTATCATCTCCATATCTCAGGTTGTTGCTATTTCTCCCGGCAATCTTAATTCCAATTTTTGATACATCTAGCCCCGCCTTTCTCATGATGTGCTCTGCATATTAGTTAAATAGGCAGGCTGACATTATACAGCCTTACCAGACTCCTTTCCCATTTTTTGAACCAATCAGTGGTTCAATGTCCAGTTCTCACTGGAGGGAGGAAGAAAACTGCTCTAACACCATGCTTCTCCTAGGCTGGTCCAGAAGTACAGTATATATAATTGAGAATATTGAAAGCCACCTTTATATTAAGGAGAGCCAGATTATAAGCACCACACTCATTCCACAACTGCTGTGGTCAACAAAAGAAGCAATCTGTGCCATTTTAGTATTGTTCCAAGGAATGAAACCTGACTGAAAGAGAGGGATCCCAATAATCCACTTCCTCCAGAACTCTTTCAAACAGCTTAATAAGCCCATTTTCTTTTTTTAAAAATATCTTTATTAGGTTTTAAAATTTTTAAAAAAGGCAAATAATAACATAAATACACAAAACAAAACATACAAAAACATAAACAGATTTCAACTTCCTTCATATTCTTAAAATGTGACTAAGATGTTCAACTATTTTCTTATTTATATACTTAAAGCTAAGAAATTACCGGATCTTTCTATTACTATACATATATTACATTTTTACATCCTCTACATTTAATACATTCAGCCTTTCTTATGGTCCAACTTTCACAGCCATACACTGCAGCTAAATCCTTAGCTGTATAGAAACTGAGCATACAGATGAAAAGTGAAGCAGGACCTCAGAAGGCCTTCTGCCTTTCCACCCAAAATTGGCCAATTTGAAGCCAGTTTGCTTGGAAGAGATTTCCTGGTAGGATCAGGTTTCTGGCCTTCTGCAGGCTAAAAGTCGGGGTGTCAGGCTGCCCCACCTGCCTGCCTGCTTTCCCTCAAATGTGCACAGAAGGGCTGGGCTGAGGCTGACATGGATCTGCCGTAGACAGAGGCTCCAAGAGTGCATTGACCTGCTCCGTGTTAATGGGCAATACTGCTGCTCTGGCATTTTACTAGCGACTCAGCAAACTCAGCTGCATTTGTCTCCCCCTGAGTGCAGGGAGACATGGAGTGCGCAGAGGACACCACGGGCAACACAACCTGAACCATGGCGAGCAGTGAATCGACAGGGGTATGGTACTTCTTGGTTTCTAGCAGTGAGTTGTGGTGAAATAAGCATTGTAGATTTATGTAGCGTAAGCTTCAAGTGTGCTAAAGGGACGCCGTACCTGATCTATAGATTATGGGAGTTCCGCTTGGTAGCCCTTTGGAAGGATGCTCTGGAGAAATCCTTCGTAGGGTGCAGCTACGCATTGGAGTAGCTCCCGGAGATTTATGGCGATTCTGTGGATGGGGGAAGTTGTCAGATCAATTGTAGACTACAATCAATTATTTTACTGGAAGATTTGCTGAGGATTAATAATTGAGATCAGAAGTGTTTAGAGGAAGCAATGTTTTTAAAGGTAAAGAGTGTTACGTGATGGTTCACCTAAACACAAAATTTATCTTGGCTGTTGAACTTTTTTTTCCCCCCATCTAAAAAATGACAAAGCATTTAGGAGTGAAAGAGAGAGAAAATATCTCCAGAACTGGTAGCGTTTGCTGTTATAAATAGATCTTTTCCTGTAGAATCTAATTGTACCCCACTGCTCACTATCTATGGTTTTTACTCCTGTATGTAAACTGGAATGCAGTTGCTCCTCTTCCTTTAAAATACCAAGAAAGCACATGGCTAGCTTACCGTGGCATGTACCATTCTGGAATGCTAAAAGTAATCTACTGTTTGGGTGATGACAGACATAAAGCATTTGCTAAGTATCTTTGGGATACTATGCACAAATAAAGAGGTTGTCTATTTAAATTGGGACACGGTGGCTCAGTGGGTAAGGCAGCTGAGTTTGTTGATCGGAAGGTCGGCAGTTCAGCGGTTTGAATCCTTAGTGCCGTGTAATGGGGTGAGCTCCTGTTACTTATCCCAGCTTCTGCCAACCTAGCAGTTTCAAAAGCATGTAAAAATGCAAGTAGAAAAAATAGGG
>JANHFP010001919.1:236719-246875 GCA_032468135.1 Calamaria suluensis | reverse complement strand
AGAGTTATATTCCCTCTGGGAAATTGGGGGAGGGAGGGAAAGGGGAGGGGGGAAGCAAACCAGTTGGTAAGGTGTTTAAACTGATTATTGTATACCTGGAGGTGGGTGGGGGGATATTAATTTGTTTAATGTTATAAAATGTTTAAGACATGTTTAATGTTATACAAAACATTTTTTTAAAAAAGAAATTATACATGTCATACTTGGTCTTTTCTTTTGCTGCTAAGGGAATATATTTGATTTTATATCAAGGAAAATGTTGATTATTGAACCCAATTGATGATTACAGTAAAGAAATGGCTATCTGAAACAGGACTTGTGAATAGTGAGACAAAGCTAAAGCTGCTGTCACTTTCTAGGAGCAAAGTCACAGTTTTCTCACTAATCGGATCTTAAGCAGGATTACTGAGTAGAGAATTTTAAGGTTAAATTTATGACTTTGGTGATTAGATGAAAGACCTTAACATTTAGTTTAGAAACACAACACCTCCATAGTACAACTATTGCAAGATTGGTAAAAAGTTAATCATATGCATGTATCCAATAATAACTAGACATATGTACTTATGGTAATTTTCTATACTGTGTATACTAAAACACACTGTGGAGAATAATCCTGTACCCTAGAGAGCATGGCTAATTTATTTTTACTTAAGGCATGCATTCAAGAGCATTACAAAAGCTTCATTGTTAATAGGTAATGTTTTGTTTTGCTATTTTACATTTGTCAAATCTAATTTTCTGTTATCCAGCATAAGTGCGAATATGAGCCCTCAAATAAATTACTTTTAGACAAGTGGAAAAGTATATTTGCCATTTTGTGTGTGCATAAAATTTCCAAAACCAATTCATTACAAAAACTGCAGATACACAAAAATTTTACTGCTGATAATGAGATCTTATCTACATTTATCAGTTGCACATATGTAAAACTGCAGGTAATCAGGCTACCTGTGTATCTGAGAAAATTAAATAAAGTCATGAATTTCTCTTACAGTTTATATCTGTTTTATGTTTCTATCCTTTCTCCCAAACCAGGTGCTTCTGACCTAACAGCGTTCAGTGATCCAAGAGTAGGAATTGACCGTCCATTTTCTGCCATTCCTTCCATTTCTGATCCTCGTATGCACTATCCTGGAGCATTCACCTATACTCCAACCCCAGTCAGCTCAGGAATAGGAATTGGCATGTCTGCCATGACCACCGCCACCAGATATCACACATACCTACCACCTCCTTATCCAGGTTCTTCTCAAGCTCAAGGTAGCCCATTTCAGACCGGTTCTCCTTCGTATCATCTCTACTATGGAACATCAGCAGGCTCTTACCAATTCTCCATGATGTCTGGTGGTGATCGTTCTCCCCCACGTATTCTGCCTCCTTGCACTAATGCTTCCACCGGATCTACTTTACTGAATCCCAACCTTCCAAACCAAAATGAAGTTGTGGACACTGAAGGCAGTCATAGCAACTCCCCCACCAATATGGGAACCACAGCAAGATTAGAAGAAGCAGTGTGGCGACCATATTGAATTATTATTACAGGTGTCTATTCTGATAATATCCATGCTTTTATATGACAAATGAGAGCACTGCTGTGTTTATCTTTTACACAGAATAACAATCAGTTCTGAAGTCAGTATTTCTGGAAATATTGCTATGATGTTCTTTGATTGATTTTGCTCAGTGATTACATTCCCATAGACTTCTTCCAAGTCTGAACTTCAGAAAATAATAACATTTTAAGATTGTAGTTTTGTTCACTCATGATGGCTATAAATATGGAGAAGGATAGATACTCAATATGTGTCCAAAGTTTCAGACTTCAAGATTTAAAGTATTTTGTTTGACATCTGGTGCTGAAGCATTTAGTCTTACACAATCTTAAATAATTTAATCAATCATTTTGACCTGTAAGTTAAAAGGAAGTATACAACAATTCTCAGAGAGAAACTGTGAATGCTTCTAATTTAGCAATGCTGTGAATAAGAGTTTTTATATCCTGGAAATAATTTTTTAATCAAGTTGTATATCCCAAAGAATACAGGAATTGTTTTTATTTGTATTATGTTTTTCAGCTGTAACTCATTCTTCTTTGTGTATCATCTTCCTTTATTGGCACCTTAAAATCTGCAGAAAGATTTAATCCTTTTTTTTAATAATGTGCTCGCTTTTCTTGTACTTTGTCAGCTAAGTGCATCCACAAAAGCCTCTTTTCTAGAAAAGTAATTTAATTTTTTTTAATATAAAGGAGTGACAACCTACAGTCCTTCTCAACTACTGAAAAAGTACATGATGAGTTGCTCAATATTTATGCTCTGCATTGAACTTTTGTGTGTGATGCTTTTATTTAAATAATGCTTTGAAAATAAGCACATACATTTTGTAGCAACCAAAGTTTAAAATTATTACATATAAAATGGCTGGAATAATTATGGATAATGTGACTTTTAATTATTTAGAAATATTGTTTACATTTAGCTCCATTTCATACTCATCAGTAATTTAAACAAAGTCACTTTTGTCCAATTGAGAAGCCAGGTTTCTTTGAAAATGTTATGATGATATAATGTCTTTGAATAAGAAGTTTAGGTTGTATTAGCCACATTTAGATGCTGACCTGGGCACTGGAAGTAAAGATTTGTCTCAGAGTATATATTTTGGAATTTCTAGTACAGTATGATATTTATATTCCATCAACTTTTTAAAAGAACATAAGTGAAAAAAAATCAAATAACACAACTAAATATTAGCATTCTAAATGACCATTATGGTAAAAATAAAATACATCCCAGTTTTCTCCCTTGCCCCTAGTAGGAGATTCAAAAATTAATTTAAAGTTGTATCCTAACCGCAGTTTTGAAGACCCATGTTCATTGCAGTCAGTGGTGGGCTGCAGCTGGTTCGGACCAGTTCAGGCAAACCAGTAGTTGCAACCTGCAGGTGGGCCGGCCCACCCAATCAGGTGCAATCCCTTCCTATATTGCTGTGTTTTTGATGCCGCATGTATTTGCGGACGGCACGCATGAGCGAATTGCTGTGTTTTTTTACCCCGCACGCATACACGAATGGTGCGCAAGAGCAAATTGCTATGTTTTGTAATGCTGCATGCATGCGCAGATAGCGCATGCACTTACATTTCTGGTGCTGGACGAACCAGTTGTTACAGTATGTAATGGTCACCTCTGATTGCAGTCCCTCCCCCTACATGACACATAATTCAAAGGATTTTCTAGCAGTCTTGCATAATTGAAGTTCAAACAAATAATAACTTTTGTGTTCATTCCATGCATGTATTCACTCATTCATCCTCAGCTACTTTGCACCCTTATCAAAGAGAGGCGTGCACAACATTGAGAGTACTGAACCTGTTTTTGGTCACTTGAGTAGCTCCCAAAGTCCCCACTAAAATTCATATTTTCAGAATATTCTGATATTCTGATTTTTCAGAGGAAAATTAATAAAAATATACTATATTTAAAGTGCATTGGGGGAACTGGGAGCAATCCAAATGGGTAAAATAAGATCAAGAAACCTCATCTACCACTCCAGAGAGGTGATTTCACCACCACCTGAGAACTATGGTGTAATTTATGGACACACAAATGTCTGTTCCTAACATATAAAGAAAAATGCAGATACGTTTTCTCCCTCTAGGAAAAGCACCCTTTAGATAGAGGCAGAGCATATACCATAAAATAATAATGTTGTTAAGAAGAGATTGGATAATCATCTGTCTGAAATGGTTTAGGGTTTCCTGTCTAAGCAGTGGGTTGGACTAGAAGACCTCCAAGGTCCCTTCCAACTCTGTTATTCTATTCTAAGTCCTAAGCAGACCCACCCTGAAATCTTTCCAATATTCAAATTTGCAGCCTTTCGAGGATGCTTAATGGTCCAGAAACAAACCCTTGAAGAACAACTGGTTCATATAGAATGTGGGCCTCACATCTGTATGTGTGTTTATGTTTGCGTATCCCACACTGTAACTTGATGTGCATTTTTGTTTGGTTTCAATTTTATAAAATAGCTCAACTTGATAGTTATTTAAAAATGCCATTGTTTTCTAATATATCTCAAACATACATCACTTTAAATTATGGTAAGCACCCCTAGTTTATATGGGATCTGAATGCAGTTGTACTCCTTAAGACCACCCAATACTCTCAATTTCTATCAGAAGAATTCATATCTAGGCACATCCATGAATAATAAATAGTACACTTCTCTTCCAATTTATGCAGAAATAAGTACCCTCTATACTTACTTGAGAATAAGCCCCAATAAACACAATTCACTAGCTTCTTCCAGAAACAGACTGGATTAAATCCATTTTAGCACTCTACGTTCTGAGAATGTAACAATAAAAAGCACTGAGCTTGAGTTGGGTAAGATTCTGGAGAAGCCAATAAGCTTTAAGTGCTTGGTTGGCATATGCAGTGTTATAGATGTCAGCCAGGTTCAGATGAAAAGTTGCAAAAGGCCATGTGTAAGCACTTTGCATGTATCCAGAATGCACTAAACTTACAAGAATCGGGGAAGCTGCCTTATACCAGGCTAGTTGTTCACATAGCCCTGTATTATCTACATCAGAATCAGCCAATATTTCTGGCATTGATTGGCAAAATCTTTAGCAGTCTCCTATGATGTTACTAGAATTTCACAGGGTTCTCATGAAGTTTTCAACAATTTTAAATAATGCTTTAATTTGAACAAAAATTACTTTATGAGGGTCTAGAAGATACCATGCTACTTGTAGACAGTTTATTACATGCCTGATGTATCAATAACAATTTTCTACAATCAGACATTTTTCATAATAGTTGCTAACCGTCCTTTCAGCTGGCAATGTCAGCTATTTAAACCAAGTTCCTTCTGTATGCAAATTATGTGCATCACCAGTGAGCTATGACTCAGTTTTTGCAGGTGTGCCGGTTTCCTCTTACATGTGTTCCATTCTATCCTTTTTTGTACAGTATATCGTAAACATTCAGAAAATAGTGCAGTAATGTAGGAAGGTCTAAAGTTGAGATCACTACATCTAATGTTTCAATGTTATCTTTTCATACCTTTCAATATCTTCCTGGAAGTAAACTCATATAGCACTCCCTAGATTAAAATGTAACAGTACCTACAATTACTTATTTCTTACTTTATTATATTAATCCTTTATTATCCCTGGTGGGCTCTTTACCTAATATTTATGATGTCATAATTCATTGACTTCCTTTCCCTCCTCCTCCCCAAAAAACTAACCAGATTTGTTTTTCCAAACTGTCTTTCTCATGGCATTGTCAGTATTAGAATTTGAAAGGCAATTAGTCACAAATGAATGCCAATGTACTTTTAAAAGTGTATATTCAGGTTTTCAAGTACGAACTTGACCATAAGGCACACAGAATCTACATTATTTAAACTTGATATCTTCCAGATGTGTTGGATTTCATCTGTCATCATCCTCATCCACTTTGAATAACTGTAACGGTTTCATAAATATTTTCAGTAGTTTGCGGGGGCGGATAGCAATTCATTGAACTTTCATTGAATTTTATAAGACGTTGATCACATTTGATTTTATCCTGCAAAATATTGCTGTCTAATTAGAAATGCTAAAACAAAGTTACTCCTAAAGATAGAACTTTACAAATATACAGACATCACGATCACATGATAATAAATTTGTTGAGTTTCTGTTGAATCTCATTCATAAGGAACAATTGCAAGGTGATATACTTATAATCCAGTGTTTTTGCCTGCCTTTAAATAGTATGCAACCTCTGTGATGCTTCCACTTTTGGAGCAGTGGTTCTTATGACTGCATTCTGCAAAAAAAATATATGGGAGCACTCTCTGGTGAATAATCTTCCCTAATGTTATATGGCAGCCATTCTTAACTTGGCATTTGGGGGAGATTAAATGACATAGTTGAAAGACACCAGATTACACTAAATCTCTCAAAGTGGCCCCCTCAGAGGAAAATTCCTGTGTCAATGAAACATAGTTGGGTAGACTTAATTTAAGACTTATTGGTCCCATGCTTGAAGTGCTTTGTTTTCTTAAAACATAGAATCAAACTTGGTAAAGTTGATTATATATTGGAATAAAACTCATCTGAAGCTCTGCGAAAGGTATTTATAACATTGCCTTTCTCAAGAAGGTGTTTTGAAGATGTGCTTGATTTCGATACTGATCAGAAATTCTGAGCATCAAAGTAAAAAAAAAACATTTGGAGAGCATCAGCTGTTCTGTATTCTATACAAATCTATCAGACATCTGAGTTCTTTTTGATCCTGAAAAACAGCTATTCCTTTTCCAGCAATTTTCTTTATTTTTCTGTCTGACAATTTTTCCCCTCCAATTCAACAATATTACCATCTTGTAAAAGAGATCATGAAGTATTTGGCTTAATAGCAAATAGTAATTGCTTTATTGAAATGAATTTGATTTTAGTTGAGCTGAACTGATTTTTTTTAAAAATAACCTGCTGGGCTATCAAGTTCTGTAACACAGATTATAAACTTACCTGTATTATTACAGATTATTACTTATCTATAAAAGGAAAAAAGTAAGACTTATTTCAAATGACTATATGTTTGGGGTTAAAAACCCTCTGATACTGCTGTTGAAATAACATTTTTCCTACATCATAATTCAGTCGAGCAAATGGTTCTTATTTATTTCTGTATATTAATATTTCTATTAAAAGGCCAAGCTGATTTCCAACAGATGACACATAATTATAAATAAAGTACTCATTACTGTCTCCCGAAGATTTTGTTACAATTGCTTTAAAAAGAATCCAACCTTTGTTTCTAACATTTTGCCATTCTATCAACCTTTTGTTGATTTCCCTTGGACAATACTATCCACTAATTATTTTGTTTTACTTGTCTTAAAAAGGTTGTCATGAAACTTAATTGTATTTATGTATGTAAATAAGTTTTAAAAGCTTCATAGAACATATTGGTAATGCTTGTAAGTATTTGACATTTTCCTCCTTTACCACACCTTTTCTGAATTCACTTTCCTTAAATACTGTAGAGAACTTTATTCCAGCTTAATTATTTTAGGTTTTCAGATGAGCTGTTTTAGTTACTTTGTAAACAGTTAAAGCATGGTTATATGTGGCACATTGAAATATCTTTGCTTTTTTGTTGTAGGAGAATGTGCAAGCAACTGTGGGTTATTTGTGGTATTTGAAAAGTAGCAGATCCAAGTTATTAAAGTGAAATGGTTCAGGAGATGTAAAGTGGTAAATTTGATGAGTGAACAGCATAAAGAGCAAATTGTGCTGCTTTTGAGAACTATGTTAGAACACATGAATCCAACCTTTCCTGAATGTATTTATGATAAGCTTATACCATGTACAAGAATTGCCACACCTTTTCCTGATCTGGTTATATGGTCACTTTTAGAAGGGGTTCTCCCCAAACAATAGTGTTTTCTTCCATGAGGAAGGACAGTCCATTTTTACCCACTCTACTAAGTCTCTAGTTGCATAGGCCCTTCCACATAACAAGGTCAATGTGTCCAGAAGAATTTATTGTGAGTAGCATGCAGAGCAGCTGGACTGTTGCATTACTTCTACTGGAAACTTGCTTTCTTTGTACCATAACTCTTCTGTACATTCAATATGACAGTATCAATGACAAATAAACTGTTTGAGAAGTATATAAGCATCAAATTGCTTCATTATTTCACTGAACTTTGTGAACGCTAGGTTGGTGCTTTGATTGCAGTGCACATTAGAGTGTCATACATGGCATGACATTCTAGCCTCTGCTGGAACACAGCCAATGAAGGAAGTTCAATATCTTTCTGGGGAATTTATTTCACTGGTAAACCAATTTCTGCTAATTGTTCTGGCACTTTCAAGATCCCCAGAAGAACAGAGAAGATCAATGTCTTATTCATCACACGTTTGGAAACTCCCAGAAAAATGGAAATCTTGCTGTCCAAAGAACATTTAGATTTCCGTTTGATGAGGAAAAAAGCTCAAATGTCCCTTTCCTAAAGCTTCTAGTTCAGTGATGGCTAACCTTTTTGCCGTTGCGTGCCAAGAATGGGGGGCGTGCAGGGGGGTCACACATGCACATATCCACACCCATAATTCAATGCCCCGCGCATGCACACATGTCCTGTGCAGGGGCCCTGTCCTGCCCCTGCTTTTGGCACACAATGGCATGGTGAGTCTGGAGGCCCGTTTTTCAACCTCCCCAGGTTCCAGAGGCTTTCTTGGAGCCTGGGGAGGATGAAAATGGCCTACCTAGAGCTGAGCTAGGACAAAGCTGTGGTGCCAAAAGATGTCTGCATGCCATAGGTTTGCCATCACAGTTCTAGTTGGTTTTTTTCAGGATGTGCTCTTAATAACCAGATTCATATCAATCCAGGATTTGCCTATAATTCCCAAAATTTTGACACCTGAGACAGAAAAATCCAAAAGTATCTTTCTATGGAAATGCATATCCATGAATCATGTTTTTTGAATTCACAATACCTCAACTCATCTTTGGACATTTGCTACGTTCTACCAAGTATCTGGGCTGCCCTTGAATCCTCAAGTGTTGGGTTATGTCCTTCCTTTCCCAGCCATGTGAGACATGGTTGACAGTTTGCTTCCAGGTGAAATTGAAGCTGCTGATCATTATCTATAAACTCTTGCATGGCATTGGGCTTGGTTACTTGAAGGATTCCTTGTCTCCTCTAGTATCTGCTGTCAAGGTTGGCACGCTCTAGGAGTTTTGATTAACCAATGCCATATATCAGGACACTGGAAGTACACATTCTCTGTAATACACTTGGTATGCTGTTTGGTATGAGGTTTCCCTCCACCACAAGATCCAGGTGGCTCCCATTCAATTTATGATATGAGGGGCCTTGAAGACCTGGTTGTTACCCCCAAGCCTGTGGGGAAAGTGACTGAAGTCACCTTTAGATTGTGTGAGTTGCTTTTCTTCATTCCATTCAGGTTTTGTCATTTTTGCCATCTTGACTCTTCATTTTTGTCTTTTGCTATTTTTTTTTATTTTTAATATTTTAACTTGTAATTCATAACTTATAATTTGTAAACTATCCACAGTTTTTAGCCAGATATGCTGGCTATCATGCAGTATATTAGTATTATTTTGATTGCTCACACAGTCAACCAGATGTTTAGACTGGATTGTTTATTATTATTGTTGCTCATACAGAAAACCCTGGAGAAGAGAGAGAGATCTCACTTTATGATGAGCAATTTCTGCAACAATTTTGCATCCCAATTTATATTCAGAACAAACCAGTAAGGTAGTTTAGGCAAAAAAATAATGACTCTCCATGTTACCTAGTCAGTTTTCTGGCTGGTTGAGGATTATATATTGGAATTTTTAAAACATTCCTCCATCTAACTACTATATTACATTTCTTACTTTGGTGTCTATCCTTAACTCTCATTGAAACCAGTAAACAGAAAAATGCTTACTTGCATTTGAAGCATTTGCCATATTTAAATAAGCAGTTTAGCTTTGGAAATGTTTTATTCATGACCTCACAAGTTTGCTCTCTTCTTTAAAACTGCAGAGACCAGGAGTTTTTCAGACTACTATTAATCAGCTCGAGTCATTGTCTGGGAATGGCAAAAATTGTAAGAAAAAAAGTAAAATAAGGGGATAAAACACAGACTTTAAAATAAAGGTTGTTTTAAAAAATCTGAAATCGAATGTTTGGTCTCCAACTTTTAGAATCATGGTATCATTGATTTAACATGCAATAAAACTCATCTCTTTCTAAACATGTCAGCATTTTTCCTTCTGAATGCCAGTTTTTCAGGATAAATTTAATTTCAGTCTTTCAGGAAAGCTTTCCCTTAATTTTTATATTGACAAAATGCCATATTAATGAAAAATGATGGTCGTTGTCTTAGAATCTGAATAGCATTTCATGATTTGTGGAAAAGGCACTTAGGAATTAAACAAAGTTCATTCTCAGTGGAGGACCTTCACCCAATTCAGACACATATAAGAAAGTAGAGGAGGGACTTCCGCTACCGCCTCTGCCGCGACCGGGAGCAGCGACCTCGCTCTCCCGCCCGGCCTTCGGAGGGCCCCCCCCCGTGGGGGGCACAGGTGGGCTCGCAGAGCTCACCTGCCGGAGGGGCGGCTGCCGGGTGCCCCCCAGGGCG